>CAUYUJ010014690.1:65000-90000 GCA_963575745.1 Prorocentrum cordatum
ACGGGTCGTCTCCCCCTCCGCCGCCTCCTCCTCCGTCTCCTTTTCCTCGTCGTCGTCGTCGTCGTCGTCCTCCTCCTCCTCTTACTCTGGGATCCGACTTTTCAAAACACTCAGTTATCAGCTCGCCCAGTCACGACCGAGACCGCGGGCTTCGTCTCTCCGCGGCATCTCCGGGAGCTGGATCGATCTGTGAGGGTCCTGGGGCCCGAGACCGTGCGCAACAGCGCGCGGTGCTGAAAAAGAGCGACGCCAGGATCTTAGGGTCCTCCGCCTACGCTTCACCTCTGGGGGTGCTGCGCAGACGCCCCCCCCAGGCGAAGGCGCCTACGCCTGGCCGGACGGCCGGGAGTACGAGGGGCAGTACGTGGACGACCGCAAGTCTGGGTTCGGGCGGTTCCGGTGGCCCGAGGGCAGGAGGTGCCCTCGCCGTCAGGGGAGGAGGAGCAGGAGGAGGAGGATTCGGAGGAGGAGGAGGAGGTTGAGGAGGAGGAGGAGGAGGAGGAGGAGGAGGTTGAGGAGGAGGAGGAGGAGGCGGAGGAGGAGGAGGAGGAGGAGGAGGAGGAGGAGGAGGAGGAGGAGGAGGAGGAGGAGGAGGAGGAGGAGTGGCGCGCGCCCGCTCTGCCGGAGGGCACGCGAAGCCACCTCTGCATCAGGGTCTTCACTGGCCCTCGGCGGCCCCTCGCGGCCCTCGGTGGCTCTCGGCGGCCCTCGGTGGCTCTCGGCGATCCTCGGTGGCCCTCGGCGGCCCTCGGCGGCCCTCCGCGGCCCTCGGCTGCCTTTGGCGGCCCTCGGCGGCCCTCGGCTGCCCTTGGCGGTCCTAGGCGGCCCTCGGCAGCCCTTGGCGGCCTCTGGCTATTTTCTCCGATGTGGGCCCCCGGCGGGCCCTCAGCGGCCCCAGGTACGAGGGGTACTGGCTGAACGGCAAGCAGCACGGGCTGGGCCGGTATCGCAGACGCCTCGCGGCACGTGGCCGGCTCCTCCGGCCCGTCGTCGTCGCCCTCGCCCTCGACCTCGCCGTCGCCGTCGCCGTCGCCGTCGCCGTCGCCGCCGTCGTCGCCGCCGCCGCCGTCGTTTTCGTCGTCGTCGTCGTCGTCGTCGTCGTCGTCGTCGTCGTCGTCGTCGTCGTCGTCATTGTTGTCGTCGCCGTCTTGGAGGGCGCCAGCTACAAACCTGCACCGATCCTGGCCAGGCTGGTCCTGTGCCCAGCATTCGTGTATGCGCCTTCCTATGCGCCCTCCTGCCTCGGCCGCGACCCGGACAGGTCTGGTCGACTGGCTGCCCCCGTACGGGGGCCCACCGCAGCGGCCTACGGCGCGAGCTGCGTGCGGGTGTTGGGTGGGGTCCAGAGGTCCAGCGCCCGAGGCGACTGCCATGGCAGGGCCGGTGGATTTCTGCATCGACGGCTCATCCTTTCAGTCCCTCTGGGCGCAGGGAACCATCGTAGATGAGGACCGGGAAAAAGCAACTTCTGATGAGTGCTGCAGTGAAGGAACAAGTATTCGAGTTTGGGGTTTGAAGCCGATCGTCGGAAGAGCAGCGCGAAAAGAGCGGAATTGGACAGACGCAGCAGCAGCACCACCTTGTGGTCACGCCCATTGTTCAAGATCACGCCACCAACAAGCTTCCCCATGCCCTTGACACCACCGTACACCTGCCAGCACGTCCCACGGTTCTGCGGACACCCAGATACACTGCTAGAGCCAAGCGGTCTTCGAAGCCACGATATAGATGAACTCATTGCATCCGATGCTGCTGCTGCTGCTGCTTATCTGTGAGGACAACATTGATGGAGCTGCGAGCACGCCACGCAGTATGGACAGGGGGAGGAGCGGTCGCGAAACCCGCAGGACCGCCTGTGAGACGCTGCTGCTGGACTTTCACCCGATGTCCTTGCGCTGACACGCCCGCCCTCGCGGACCGGTGCGCCCGGGGGCGAGTCCCGCACACGCAGCGGGCTCGCGTGCGTAATTCGGACGTTCTCGGCTGCAGCGGCAGCGGCACGGCCTGCGTCGCAGGCGCCCGCTCTCGAAATGCGTCGGCCGGATGCTGTGTTGTGCCTCCTTGGCGCTCACGTCGGGTGTGATGAGATCTGACGCCGCCCGCGCTTGGCTCTTGGCAGGTCGCGTCGCACAATGGATTTCGCTCGAAGTTCAGCGCGTTGGAGACGTCAGCGGTCTAAGTCACGGTTCTGAGTGCGCCGCTCGACGTTTGCGGCGCTGTACTTACCAGTCTCATCATTTCCGTGTAGAACGAGCATGCGGATCTGTACCAGACCAGCGGGGGGTCCGACCTTGAGATTTGTGTATGTGTTCTGCAGCTCGCATGTGGCGTTTGTTCGCAGGCTCAGACATTCGATGCCGTGTTGTTGCAACACGTGGTCCCCGGGATTCCCGACCTTCTCCCAGGGGCAAGTTTGTGAGATCGAGCAGTTCCCAACCTTCCTGTGTAGGGTTCTCGGTTTGAATAGAGCGCTGCTTTCTCCAACCTCTCTGCCTCACCCTCCTTTCCCTCCTCCTCTTCCTCCGTGATTCCCTCTTCCTACCTCCTCCACTGTACCTTCTCTACTGGGGGGTTGCCAACCGCGCATCTGTCGCCGCTTTCGTGGGCTGCTCGGAGGTCCAGTGGAGTGTTGTCATCCGCAGATGAGAGCGGGACCTCGCCCTCTGTCGGGTCTGCGAACTGCGTGACTATCGCCGCTGGAATGAGCCTCTGGGAGGTCCAGGCGAGTGGTGCCACCCGCAAAAATCAGAACAGAGGCCTCGCCCTCTCTCTCGGGGCCGCGAATTGCGCAGCTGTCGTCGCTTTCGTGGGCTTCTGGTGGTCCAGCGGAGTGGTATCGTGTGGAGTGTCATCAGACGCACATCAGAGCGGTACCTCGCCCCTCCCTCGGGGCCGAGAATCGCGCAATGGCCGCTGCTTTAGTGGGTTCCTGGCGGGTGCAGCGGAGTGCCGTCTTTCACAGATCAGGACGCGACCTCGCTGTTGCCGCGGAGCTGCGATCCGCGCAACTGTCGCATCTGTTGTGGGCTCCTGGGAGGGCTAGCGGAGCGGTCTCTTTGGCAGATCAGGACGAGACCTCGCCTTTCCTCGGGTTTGCGAACTGCGCAATTGTCGCCACTTTGTGGGCGCCTGGGAGGTCCAGCAGAGTGGTGTCTTACGCAGGTCAGAACAGAACGAGACCTTGCTGCTCCCTCGGGGCTGCGAACTTCGCGTGTGTCGCTACTGTCGTGATCTCCTGGGCGGTCCAGCGGGGTGGCGGTGTGATGCGGAGATCAGGACGAGAGCTCGCCTTCCCTGGGGCTGCGAACTGCGCAGCTGGCGCCGTTTCCGTGGCCTCCTGGGAGGTCCAGCGGAGTGGTGTCTTAAGCAGGATCGAACTAAACCGCGCCCTCCCTCGGGGCTGCAGACCGCGCAACCGTTGCCGCTTACGTTGGCTCTTGGGTTGTCTAGCGAAGTGGCGCCATACGCAAGTCCGAAGGAGACCTCGTCCTTCCTCGGCGCTGCGAATCGCGCAACCGTTGTCGCTTTCGTGGGCGCTTGTTAGGTCCAGCGCAGCGGCTTTACGCACATCAGAGCCGGACCCTGTCTTCCCTGGTGTGTGTGTGATATGAACAACAGCCGCCCTTTTTTTGGCGGGCTCCTGGGAGTTCCAGCGGAGCGGTGTCTCACGCGTCCAGACTGGACCTTGCGTCCCCCTGGGGCGCTGTCACCTGCACAGCTGTCGCCATTTGCTTCTGGTTCTTCCGTGTGTGCTTTTGTGTTGAGCGGTTAGTGATATGTGTATATGTGTATATATATATATATATATATATATATATGTATGTATGTATTGTGCGTACCGTGTGCAGGAAGGGTCTGGTACGTCTCTGGGCCCCGGGGCCGAAGAAATCGGTTTTCGGGGGGCCGCCAAGAGCGAAAGACCACCGCCCTGTTTTTTGTTCTGTTGCTCGCGACGCCGCACGTCTTTGGGGGGGGGGGCGGGGGTGCGTGCTCCAGCGCCGGGAGGGCACGTCGACCCCCGGGCCAGGTCCTGGCCCGCGGAGGCACGTATGGGTCGCCAGGCGAAGTCACGACCGTGATGTCAGGGCCGCTTTGGGCTTGGGAGGGGCCCTGGCTCCTCCTCCTCCTCCTCCTCCTCCGCCTCCTCCTCCTGCTCCTCCTCCTCCTCCTGCTCCTCCTGCTCCTCCTCATCCTCCTGCTCCTCCTCATCTTCCTCCTGCTCCTGCTCCTTCTCCTGCTTCTGCTCCTCCTGCTCCTCCTCCTGCTCCTCCTCCTCGTTCCTCCTCTGAAGCAGGTCGGGAAACACCAGCTCGTGCCCGAGGCTCGCGTTCGCCCCAGATCGAGGAATTCCAGGAAAGTCCCTTCGCTCCTCACTTGGAGTTCCTTATGCCAGGGATCCACAGAAGAATGTGTGTTAGACCACTGTGCGTTTACCCGGTTCAGCTCCCCCGATCGTATGCAGCCTTTGCCGGCCCTAAGTACACCGCCTGCGTCGTATCGAAGGGCTTCGGTGGCGAATCGCATGTTGGCGCTAATTCGCACGCGTCCTGAGTATCATCGACTTTTGGTAGCACGACGTCTGTACGTCGACCCCCCAGGCAAGGTCCTGGCTCAGCGGCCTTGCGCTCATTGAGGGCAAATCCTTATCACTAAAGGCATACATATTTCACCGAAGGTCAACTTCTTAACTGAAGGCGACGGTTTTCACTGAAGTTTTTTTTTTCGGCCTGCAGTGAACCGTTGGTGCAGTCAGTGAAGGCACACTTTTGCCCACCGAGTGCAGATCTGTTGCCCACTGAATGCAAAGAGGGCGCTAACGTCAACACGACGTGTGCCTCGCTGCGGCACGTGCGCGACTCAGAAACACAGGCTCGTCTTCACCGACGTTGGCGCGCAGGCTGCCCGCGTGAGGTCGCGCGTGGGCGCCGTTGTCTCCACGCGGTGTGCCGCGCTGGCGGCCCGCGCGAGCCGCGGTGTAATGTCTTCTCGCCTGAGACCCGTTTCTTTTCGTCGCTCCCGCCTGGAGCGGCAGACGTCGACGGCCACGACGGCGGCGGCGGCGGCCCGCGTGAGCCGCGGTGCAACGTCTCCTCGCGTAAGGCCCGGTTCCTTTCGTCGCTCACGCCTGGAGCGGCAGGCGGTGGCCTCGTCGCGGCGCCGCCCGCAGGGCCCGCGGGGCCCCCAGCCCAGGGCCGTGGGGCCGCGGCGCCCATGTCCGCCTCCCCTCCAGGGCCGGCTCCCCGCCACAGCCGCCGCCGCCGCCGTCGCTGTGGCCGTCGCCGTCGCCGTCGCCGTCGCCGTCGCCGTCGCCGTGGTGGTGGTGGTGGTGGTGGTCGTCGTCGTCGTCGTCGTCGTCGTCGTGGTCGTGGTCGCCGTCGTCGTTCAAAAACCTTCCGTGTTCCTCACATCCTCCTGCTCCCCTCACAGCCTCCTCCTTTCCTCCTCTTCCTCCTCCTCCTCCTCCTCCTACTCCTCCTGTTTCCCCGCTGTCCTTCGGCTTCTGCTCGCTGGCTCCTCTTTCCTCTCCCGTTCGCTCCTGCCCAGTTCCACTTGCTCCTTCGCCCTCCACAATCACACAATATGAATACTACTCTCCTCTCTCCCCTGACTCTGTCTGGAGAGGGTCCCGTCCTCCCCGCATTTTTTTTTTTTTTTTTTTTTTTTTTTTTATACAGCATTTCCGTGATTGGTTTTCTGGAGTGTTTTTTTTTGCAATCCGGTCATTCCCAGTTCTTCCAAAATGGTCCTCCCGCTGCAGCGCCGCCCTCATTTCCGCGCTTCGGTCATTCAGAATCGTGCTCCCGCGGCAACGCTGGCCTCGTTCCCGCGCCTCTGTTTGTTCCGAATCGTGTTCCCGCAGCAGCACTGGCCACTGGCGTGTGCGGACTTTCCAAGTCGCGCTGTCGCTCTGGCGCTGGCCTCGTTCCAGTGCTTCGGTCCTTCCAGATCGTGCTCCCGCTGCAGCGGTGGCCTCATTCCCGTTTTCGGTCCTGGCCTCGTTCCCGCGCTCCAGTCCTTCCAAATCGTGCTCCCGCCGCAGCGCTGGTCTCGTTTCCGTCGGTCCTGGCCTCCGTCGATCCCGTGCCACGGCATGCAATGCGATGCTGTGTTGTGCACCGCTGTGCGATGCCATGCGTTGCGTTGCTCTGCTTTGTGATGCAATGCTTCACCACGCAATGCCACGCCATGCTATGACATGCTGTGCTCTGCCGTGCCTTTCTACGCCATGCTTTTACATCCATCGCGTACGCTCTTGGGATCATTGCCCTGCTCGACATCCGTCTGCGCGAATAGACGGGAGATCTACGCCATGGTAAGGGATGGGAGGGAGGGGTCGGGCGTCAGGTGTGACGCTAGCGCACCTAGCTTGCCTTCCCCCCCTCCCCCTCCCCCTCTCCTCCTCCTGCCCCTCCCCTTTAACCTCGTTGTCCTTATTCTCGTCTCCCCTCTCCTCTTCCTCCCCTGCTCCCCCTTCTGACCCTCTCCCTTTCAGCTCCTCCTCCTCCTCCATTCCTCCTTCGTCTTCCTCCTCTTCCTCCCACGCCCTCCTCCCGCTCTTCCACCGTCTTCGCCGTCCTTCCTCCTCTTTTTGCTTCCTCTCTTGCTCCTTTTCGTCTTCCTCCTTCCTTCCTCCTCTTCTTCTCCTCGGAAGAAGTAGAAAGGGTGGACAGGTATGGAAGAGGATGGAGGTTGGAGGGAGAAGGAGGGAGGAAATCTGAGGGGACGAGGGAGGGAGGAAGGATGGGAAGGAGGCAGGGAGGAAGGATGAGGAAGCAAACAGAGCGGACATAGGGAGACAGGGGTGAAGGGTGAGGGTGTGAGCGAGGAGGGGGGACGGAAGGGGGAGAGAGGGGCAGAGGGAGGTCTTGTGTAGGGAAGATAGAGAGCAGTGGAGGAGGAGGAGGTGGAGGAGGAGGAGGAGGAGGAGCAGGGGAAGGACGGTACAGCGGGTGTATCGGTTCTAACGAGTGACGGACAACCGAGGCCATCTTTTCTTGCTGTCTATGACATACCACCCACCTGCTCGAAGTCACAGCTGCTGGGCGTGCGTGTCGTACCACCCAGGCCGCCCCTAGACTATGCACCGCACGGCTCAACCTCCAGCCCGCCCCTGGGACAGTACCGCCCCGCTGCTATGCCACCGCCGAGCTGCCTCGCCCGCCGACGCGTGATGCTGGCCCCGGCCGCTTCCAGAGCCATCATCTGCACTGCAGCTGATTATCGTGCCTGGCGCGCCGTCTTCTCGCAAGACCTGACTCTGGCGTCTTGTAAGTAAGCGGCGATCCTCTCCCATGCTCGCTCCGCGCAGTGCCAGCTGCTGCCGTCGCCTGCCTTCTCCCACGAGGGGGCCGCCGCCCAGTAGCTGATGTGCTCTCTCCCGCGATCGCCTTTGCAGTTGCAGTTGCTGCCGCTGCTGGCCTTTTCACAAGAGCTGGCCCTTGCCTGGTAGCCGCTGGTCGTCTCCCATGCTTGTCCTTTCCGCACGAGCTGATCTCTGCGCCGTAGATGATGATCCTGTCTTTCAGATCGCTTTTGGTGCAGTGCCACCTGCTGCTACTGTTTGCTTTATCGCAAGAGCTGATACCTGCGTTGTAGCCGATGGTCCACGAGCGCCCTTTCTGTAACCCCATCTTCGCACGAGCCGGTCGTTGCATTGTAGCTGGTACGCTCGCGCGTGCCCCTTCTACATTGACAGCTCTCGCTGCCACTGATTGACTTTCGCACGCGTTGATCGTTGAACTGTAGCTGATGATCCGCTCCCATGTTCGCTCTGTGTGCAGTTGATAAGGGCAGCGATAATGAGAAGAATGATAAGGAGGAAGATGATGATGGTGACGATGATGATGATGATGGTGATGATGACGATGACGATGATGGTGCTGATGATGATGATGATGATGATGATGATGATGATGATGATGATGATGATGATGATGACAGTGATGATGACGATGACGATGACGATGCTGCTGCTCATTATGATGAGGATGCTGATGGTGATGATGAATATGCTGATGGTGATGCTGCTGATGATGATTATGTTGATGATGACGATGATGCTGATGCTTATGATGATGCTGATGCTGATACTGATGATGATTCAATTCATGATGCTGATGATTCGGATGATGATGCTGCTGATGATTATGATGATTATGCTGATTCTGATGATGGTGATGATGCTGATTATGATGATGCAGACATGGTGATGATGATGATGCTAATGATGATGCTGATGATGCTGCTGATGATGGTGCGGATGATGATGAGGATGATGATGATGATACTGATGATGATGATTCTGATGATGGTGATGATGGTCGTGATGATGATGCTGCTGATGATGACGATGATGCTGATGCTTGTGCTGCTGCTGATGGTGATGATGATGATAGTGCTGCTGATGATGCTGCTGATGATGATGCTACGATGGTCATGATGATGAGGATTATGATGATGATTATGATGATGATGTGTATAATCATTATGGCTTTTTTTGTATCTATTCTTCTTCTGATTTTTTTTATTCTTGCGATTCGAATTCTTATTCTTACGATGATGATGCTGCTGATGATGATGATGACCAGGATGCTGCTGCTGATGATGACGATGATGACGATGATGATGAGGATGCTGATGATGATGATTATGATTATGATGACGATGATGGCGACTCTGATGATGATGACGATGCTGCGGCTGCTGCTGCTGCTGATGATGATGATGCCGCTGCTGCTGATGATGATGCTGATGATGATGGTGATGAGGACAATGATGATGATGATGATGATGATGATGATGATGATAATGATGATGCTGATGAGGATGATGCTGATGATGATGATGATGATGCTAATGATGATGCTGATGATGATGCTGCTGCTGATGATGATGATGATGATGATGATGATGATACTGATACTGATAATGATGATGATGACGCTGATGATGATGATGATGATGATGATGATGATGGTGATGATGGTCGTGATGATGATGCTGCTGATGATAACGATGATGCTGATGCTTGTGCTGCTGCTGATGGTGGTGATGATGATAGTGCTGCTGATGATGCTGCTGATGATGATGCTACGACAGTCATGATGATGAGGATTATGATGCTGATTCTGATGATGATGATGATGATGATGATGATGATGATGTGTATAATCATTATGTTTTTTTTTTTTTTTTTTTTGTTGTTGTTGTTTTTTTTTGTTTTTTTTTTTTTATTCTTGCGATTCGAATTCTTATTCTTACGATGATGATGCTGCTGATGATGATGATGACCAGGATGCTGCTGCTGATGATGACGATGATGACGATGATGATGAGGATGCTGATGATGATGATTCTGATTATGATGACGATGATGGCGACTCTGATGATGATGACGATGATGCTGCGGCTGCTGCTGCTGATGATGATGATGATGATGCCGCTGCTGCTGATGATGATGCTGATGATGATGGTGATGAGGACAATGATGATGATGCTGCTGATGATGATGATGATAATGATGATGATGCTGATGAGGATGATGCTGCTTATGATGATGATGATGATGATGCTAATGATGATGCTGATGATGCTGCTGCTGATGATGATGAGGATGATGATGATGATGATGATGATGATGATGATGATGATACTGATACTGATATTGATAATGATGATGATGATGATGATGATGATGATGATGATGATGATGATGATGATGATGATCATGATGATGATGATGATGATGATGATGATGATGATGATGATGATGATGATGATGATGATGATGATGATGATGATGATGATGATGATGATGATGATGATGATGATGATGATGATGATGATGATGATGATGGTCCATCCTTGAGCAGTCACCGCAGAGCGCAGGAGGGCCGTGTGGTGCATCCTGCAACCGCAACGGCTCAAACCTTTTTCGTAAGGAGGTCGCGCGCTCGCCAGTCGCTCGCGGGACCTGCATGCGCCAGTCGGGCCGGGGCGCGGCCGTCTTGGCGTTCCACGTGGGGACCGCGTGGCTCGGCCAGTGGTGGGCCGTCCGCGGCCCCGCTGGTCCGCCGGCGGCCCTCCGCGCCGCGCCGCGGAGCTGCCCTGCGGCGGCGCCGCCGACCTCCGCGCTGGCCAGTGAGCTGTGCGTGGAGCTGGAGCGGAGCCTGCCGTGGGAGGCGTCAGCACCGCTGCTGGAGTGCCCCGGCCCTTGCCCGGCGTGCCCCGACTCGGTCAAGCGCGACTTCTCGTGGGGCTTCGAGGTCGCTTTCGGCCTCGTGTCGCTCCTGCTCTGGGAGCTCGTGATCCGCTGCTGGGCCGCCGTGCGCGGCCGAGTGGGCCGCTGCTTCGGCTGGAGGCAAAGGATGGTCCCCTTGGAGGAGCTGGAGGCGGAGTCGGCGGTCGTCGGGTTCGGCGGCGATCGGCGCGTGGATGTCCCAGGCTATGAACTTTGGGCCACGCTGCTGCACGCACGAGTCGTTGTCGGAGTTTAAGGGGTTGAGCCTTTTCATGCGGCGGTGGTCTCGGCAGACCACGACCTGTTCATGGAGTGGTGCACGGACGGGAACGACGACCTCAGGCACTGGTACCGTGTCGGGCCAGGCCGCTTGCTCATCCGCGAGGACGGTGACATCGCGAACCTGGCTGGAGGGGCAGGGCTGGCGGTCTACGACTTGGCGGCTCCGCTCACGCCCGCCGAGCTGCAGGCTTTCTCGCAGCGGGCCCTCGTACTGCTCGCTGGTCATGATGCCGCTCCCGCTGCTGCTGCTGCGCGCCCTGCTCCAGGTGGGGGAGGTGCGCTCGTTCCGGCCGGCGTCGGCGTCGCGGTCGTGGGGGCGCCCGCCGTTCCCGCAGCTGCGCCCGCGGCACTTCGGGGCGCTGTGCCCAGAGGAGGCGGGCTTGCGGTCGCAGGAGGGCCCGCTGGAGGCCTGGCTGCGTTGCTGGGCGGAGGAGGCCAGGGGGGGCGCTGCAGGAGCCGCCGCAGGAGTGGGCGGCGGAGCCGGCGCCCCGGTGGCCCTGGGGCCCCCAGTGGCCGTGGCGCCACTCGCCGCTGCAGCTGCAACGGGAGGGCTGGCCGGCTGCGGACGCTTGGCCTTGGCCCCCCAGCCGCCGCGCCCGCTGCGGGCGGCGGGCCGGCGCCTGGGGGCCGGGCTGCGCTTGGGGCCGCTGTTGTCGCGGGCGGAACCGCTTGGCTGGCGGCCGCCTTGGCCAGGGCAGGAGTCGCCCCGCCCATCGCGCCAGCCGCGTCTGCCGGCGGCGGCAGCGAGGGCGGCGCGGGGGACTGTCGAACGCTCGCGGTGGTGTGCGACATCGATGGGGAACGGCGCCGCGCCTTCTCCGCAGGAGTGGCCTTGCCCAAGGCCGCGGACTGGAGTGACTGGCCTGTCCCTGGGCCCAGGACGGTGCACTGGGGTGGCCACGTTCATGGTCGAGAACGGCGGGGGCGCTCTCGGGACCCGCGTGCAGTGAAGGTCAGTCATCCGCCTGGGCTTGGACGACATTGTGGTCTCGACGCATCATGAGTTCTCAAGGATATTCGAGACGGCGCTCTGCTATGAACATCCCGAATCTGGGGGGCCTGGAGCTGGTGGTGAGGCAGCTCCAGCTAGCTCTACGAGGAGCGCCACCGCGATCGGTTCTTGGACACGCGCAAGGACGACAACCAGCACCATGACGAGGAGTGCTACTTCACGGGCATGGCCACTTCACGGGGGCTCATGTTTGCTCCGGCGCCCTCCGCCTGGGTTAGCGAGCAGTTCGCGCGGGAGAATGCGGCGGCGAAGGACAGGCGCAGAGCACGTGTGGAGAGAAAGTTTGCCAAGGCCAATGGGCCCAAGGGGCCGAAGGGTGGCGACGGTGGGTGACGCTTTCCAGTGCCGCTGCGACTTGGGCGGCCTGCTGCTTCTTGGCCCGTGGCGCGCAGGCTTTTGTTTTTTTCCGGCCTCGAGGAGGAGATGCGCCAGCGCGACGTCTCCCCCTTGCTTCTCCTTCCCGTTCCTGATGCTGGGGGTGATGGCTGCCGTGCTGTCGCCCGACGCGCTCGCCGCAGTCGCCGCGCCATCGATTGGGTCGACGACGGCATCTCCTCGCTCGACACCCTCTCGGGGCGACCGTCCGCTGGGGATGTGGCCCCGAGCGCGGTGCAGCAGTTGTGCCTCGGCCATCTCGAGCGCGGCTACCTCGCCGCAGCCTGCCCTGCTGATCTCCGCCGCCGCGGAAGCCTACGTGAGCCCTGCGGGGGCGCCGCCATCTGCGGCGAGTGTTCGACCACCGTCGCGCCCTATATAAGGGCGCCGTGTCCTAGCCGGCCCTGGGGGCGAAGCCCGTCGCACTGGGCACTGCGCTGCTGGCCGAGCACCCCGCCTTGCCGGGGGTTTTGACGGCCAGCTTGCGAAAACCGCCAGCTGCAGCGGCTGCTCTTCGGTCTGAGCTCGGACTTCTGCGTCCTTATCTTGACCCTGCATTCCAGGATCGTCCAGAGTGCGGCGTTTTTTCTGAAGGGTTCGGTCAGCCGCGGGATGGCGCGCCTGGTGCCCGCTGCTGATCTAGGAGGTGGTGCTGCTACGGTGGTCAGCAGAGGGTCATCTTCGATGCCGGGCCAGCCAACTGCGATGTCATGCCGCCGCCGTCGACGCACTTGCCCTCGGCGTCGGCTTTCGCCGAGCTGGATGCGTGCGAGTGCGATGTCGCGTGGTTCGGCAGCGGTGACATTAGCAACGCCTTCTACGCGGTGGAGGTGCCGGAGGAGCTGGGCCCTGCCCCCGACCGCTCGCGCTCCACGGCGGGGCGTTGAGTGGGCGAGGAACTGTCCCCTTCAACGCTGTTTGGTGCCGGTGCTGATGGTGCTCCCCATGGGCTGGAGCTGGGCGTTTCATCTTTGCCGGCTGGCGACGGAAGAGGGGGCTCTCTCGCGGTGGGCAGCCCGCAGGCGCCCTGGTCAAGGACCGCGAGGCCTCTTGGCCACTCTGGCTGGAGCGCCCGCTGCGCGCGGCGGCCAACGTCGACGACTTCATGGTGATGGGGTCGCCGAAGCAGGTGGTCGCGGCCGCCGGGGCCGCCGTTGCAGCTGCGCTGTCCGGCTAGGGCATCGCCGTCCACGCCGACGGGGCGGCGTGCTATGCCGACTTCGTGGGGCCCACCTTCGACGGCCAGGTGCGCGCGGTCAGGATTTCCTCGAAGCGCATGTGGGGGCTTCGGCAGGTTATCGAGGAGCTTGCGCAGGGGCTCCTGCTCTGGGCGCGCGCTGGAAATCGTTGCGGGGCGCGCTGCTTGGATTATCATGGTGCATGGGTCCTCGCACTCGGTGTTCGGCTCAGCGCGCGCTTTTTTCGAGGTCATGGGGTTAGTTCCGGCGTGCTGTGGCCTGCTGTGCGTGGGGGCTTGGCTGCGTCAGGGGCGCCCCCCTGCTGCTGGTCGGGCGCGCGGACGCGAGCTGGTTCAGCAAGGTGACCGCGGGCGACGCGTCGCGCCGGGGCTGCGGCGTCTGCGGGCGCGAGGCGACAGCCGCCGACGTCGCCCGCTAAGGCTGGGAGGCCGAGCGCTTGCGGCATCGCCGTGGCGCCGGGGCGGCGCGGGCTCGCGCCTGTCGCGACGGCGCGGACCTCGACCAGGTGCTGGTCTCCGACTATCTGCCCGACAGCTTGCGGCAGGCGGCGGAGCGCGCGAAGGCCTTCGACATGGTGGGCGCGAGCTTCTCGCGCCCAGAGGCCTGGCGCGTCGTGGCGCCCTTTCCCTGGCGGGGCCCAGCGAGCGTCTTTCGGCTGACTTGTCCAATTCGCTCCGACATCTCTTGTGGGGCCGAGGGGCCTTCGGGCGGCAGGTCCTCCCGCTGGTCGGCTACTTGGGGTTGGCGCTGGCTGCGGGGAAGGGGCGCTCGTCAGCCTTCCAGCGTCGGGGGAGATCTTTGCCCTTGCGTCAGCCTGTCGGTCGCGCGTGTGTTCGCTGGGCCCTGTCGGGAAGGGGCCCAGCCGACAGCCCTTGCCGAGGGTTTTACTATCTCGAGCGGCAGTGCGTGGGGGACGGGCCGCTGGCGGTGCTTGCTGGCGCCCTTGGTGGCGATGCTTCGCTGCCGGCCGTGCCGCAGTTCCCGACCTTCGGCTCGGACAGCCCGGGCGAGGTCGCGCTCGCGCGAGGCGGGGGTGCTGGCGGCCGACAAGGGCGACTGGGTGAAGTTGGTGGGCCTCACCTCTGCGGTGGCGGCGGCTGCGCGAAGGACCTGGCGCCAGACGCCATCGCCCGAGTCGGCGCTCCTCCCAGGCTCGCGCCCGCCCACTTTCCTGGAGGCCAGGTCGGCGGCGAAGGCGACGTTCGAGGACTGCCGGAGGCGCGCGAGGGCTTTCTCGGGCCGGGCAGTGCAGGCTTCGGTCAGCTGGTCGACGGTGAGCGAGCTCGATCTGGCGCTGGCGCTATGCATGGGCGAGCTGTTCTTCCTGGGCTGCGCGGGGGACGTGGCCGGCAAGACCCTGTCGGCGGTGAAGTTCTTCTACCCAGAGAGGTCGGGCGGCGCGGCCCGCTGGGCCTGCCGCGCGCCGCTGGGGCGCTGGCTGGCCGGGCCGAGGTGGTCCCGGAGGTCGCGTGGATACCAGTCCCCTGACTTTTTGCAGCGGCTCTGGCCGGGCACGTGCTGTCGCGAGGCCTGGTGGAGTACGCGGTGGGATAGCGTACATGTATATATATATACATGTGTGTATATATATATATATATATATATATATATATATATGCATATATTTTAATAAACATAGTTTTTCTTTTCTGTTGTCGCGGGCATATTCGGACATTTTTCTTGCTATTCCTGATTTTTCGTCCAAAATCCGTCTGTAGGAGGACATGCCCGACCTAATCGTAGGCTTCCCCGCGGGCGCGCGAAGAGGCACGCGCTTCGCGCGGCGTGGTCGGGGCCGGAGCGGTTGCCCTTCTCGAGCACGGGGGCGGCGCGGGCTCGTGCGTCGCGGTCTGGGCCGGAGCGGCTGCCCTTCTCTCGGGGCGGCGCGGGGGCGCGATGCCGCGAAGACAATCGCGCGTCGCGCATGGCGATGCGCGATGGGAGGTTGTTCAGAGGATCCCAGCACTGTCCAAACCAGGCCGAGCCAAGATCGGGGACACGTAAGGCTCGAGTTCCGCGGGACGGGCCCGTCGTGGCTTTTGATGGCCCGTTTTTCGTGGGATGTCTGCAGCGGGAGCTCGCGTCCAGTTTCGGACGGGGCCGTCGTCCTTGCCCTGACGGCCCCGTCAGGCCAACCCGAGCCCACCGAGCCCGAGTCTTGCGCCTCCCTGGCACGACGAGCCAGGCCACGCTGAGCCGCGCCAGAGTTCGGCGAGGCGGGAGCCCTCTTGCGACGGGAATGACGTGGCGGGGCCTCTCTGCAGAGGCGCGCGGCCGCCCCCCCATGTCCCTGGGCCTGTTCCGCCGCAGCTGGGGGATGCCTGGGCCCAAGCCGGCGGGGCGGGCGGGCGGGCGGGTGCAGCACGGTCGAGCCGCCTCGCAGGGCGCACTTTTCGGTCCGGTTCGACCTCAATTCTGGCCGGCCCAGTGCCTTCGGCTCCTCCTCCTCCTCCTCCTCCTCCTCCTCCTTCGATCCGATTCGACGTCGATTCTTGCGATTTCGGCCCCCATGTTCCGATGATCCGATGCGGCCGGTGCCTGCACGGTGCTGTGAAGCACTCTGGCGCGGCCGATGCAACATGGCCGGGGCCCCGGGATCTCCCGGACTTCATGGCCCCCAGTCTTCTTGGTGTGCTCTCCCTGGCCGACCCTGGGGGGGTCAGAGGAAAGAGGGGAAATCTGCTGCGTGCAGCTAGTTGCGGCCCCGTCGCTGGCGCTCTCCTCGATGCATTGGCACCTCTGGGAAAACCAGCAACGTGAGCTGATTTGCCAGCCTCTCTCCTGCACCCACCCCCGTGGGATCGCTGGGGAGGCCTCTCGGAAGCCTCTCGGAGTCGTTTTTGGGGTGTCGTGGGGGCCTCGGGGGTCTCTTGGGCCAGATTTGAGTCCCTGGGGTGCCTCCTGGAGCTCGTCGAGGGCCTCTTTGGGGTCTGGTGGCGGTCTCGGGGGGCATCTTCGGGCGAAGGGCTCGAAATGTCGGTTCGTGTTCCCCCTCTGGGACCTCTCTTGGGCCCCTCTTGGCTCTTGGAGCTCTTTTGGGCCGTCTGAGGCCCCTCTTGGGGGCCTCCTGGGCTGTCTGAGGGCGATTTTTTTGTGCCTTGTTGGCAGTCTTGGAGCGTCGAAAACTAGAAAAGGTCAGACCACTAACATCTTTCAACAGTCAATGGAACATACATAATTTTGGTATCTCGGGGCCGTCTTGGGGGGGCCTCTTGAAGCCCTCTTGTCTTGGAGGCCTCTTGGGCCGTCTTCGAGGCCTCTTGCGCCCTCTTGGGCGCTTCTTGGGGCCCTCTTCGTCCGTATTGGGGCCCTCTGGCCCTCTAGCATCTGGAAAAGTCATGCGGTGAGGCCCGAGAGAGCGGGAGGACTAACATAATATTGGAGATTTCCGGTTCCCTGCCCTTGAATAGAAATTTGCCATACATAGTACATACAACTCCAGAAACCTGAGGAGCACTGCAGATTTGCGATTTCCGGTTCCCTGCCCTTGAATAGAAACTTACCAAAAATAGCACACAGAACTCCAGAAACCTGAGGAACACCTGCAGCTCGTGCCTCGAGACACGGTGGTGGATACATATCTCAGGAGGGGAGAAAACACGCAGACACAATGATTCGTCGATTCCCCAGAACGTATGAGAAAATATGGGAAGTGGGGGGAATACGAACATGCAAAACACATGGACAAATATGGGGAATTCTGGGATTTGCGTGTATCTCTTCTCCCTGGGCCCCTTCCATATCTCCTGCCCGTGCCCAGGCCCAGCCTGGATCCAGGGGCGGTGTGCACGCCCTCCCCTGGCCTCCAGACCCGCAGGATCTCAGGGATTCCGGGTCTGTCCCCATCCGACTTTGCAGGCTGGAGGCTCAAATACGGGCCAATTTGGGCTCAGAGGAGGAGGAGGAGGAGGAGGAGGAGGAGGAGGAGGAGGAGGAGGAGGAGGAGGAGGTGGAGGAGGAGGAGGAGGAGGAGGAGGCAGAGGAGGAGGAGGAGCAGGATGAGGAGGCGGAGGAGGAGGAGGAGGAGGAAGAGGAGGAGGAGGAGGAGGAGGTGGAGGAGGAGGAGAAGGAGGAGGAGGAGGTGGAGGAGGAGGAGGCAAGACGCCGAACTACGGGCCAACTTGGGCTCGGCGGGGGCTCTCGTCGTCGGGCAGTTCCTCGGATCCAGGTCGAGGGTCGGCTCGACGTAAGCGCCGCAGCATCCCTGGCGGTAGCGCGATGACGACGAGATCCGGGTCGGACGGTCTGCCGCCCCTGCTCACGCCTCTGCTCCTGGTCACGCCTGCGCTGCCTGGTCGGCCTGCTGGTCCCTGCTGCCAGTCGTGCGACTTGGCTGGATGTTGACGACGACGACGACGAGGACGACGAGGACGACGACGACGACGACGACGACGACGACGACGACGACGACGACGACGACGACGACGACGACGACGACGACGACGATGATGATGATGATGATGATGATGATGATGATGATGATGATGATGATGATGATGATGATGATGTGATGATGATGATGATGCTGACGATGCTGATAGTGATGATGATGACGACGATGTCAATGATTACGATGACGACCACGACGACGACGATGATGATGCTGATGATGATTGTGGCGGAGGTGGTGGTGGTTGTGTTGGGTGTGATGGTGGTGGTGGTCATGATAGTGATGATGATGATGATGATGATGATGATCTTGATGATGATGACGACGCTTGTGCCGACGATGATGATGATGACAATGATGATAGCCACGACGACGACGATTTTGACGATGTTGATGATGACGATGCTGCTGCTGATCAGGATGATGATGATGATGATGATGATGATGATGATGCTGACGATCATGACTCTGATGATGATTCTGATGGTGATGATGATAGTGATGACGATGATGATGATGATGATGATGATGATGATGATGATGATGATGATGATGATGATGATGATGATGACGAGGACGACGACGACGATGATGAGCGCGACGACGACGATGATCATGACGACCACGACGACGATGATGGTGCTCATGATGATGATTGTGATTGTGGCGGAGGTGGTGGTTGTGGTGGTGGTGGGTGTGATGGTTCTGATGGTGATGATAGTGATGATGATGAGGATGATGATGATGAGGATGATGATGATGATGATGATGATGCTGATGATGATTATGATGGTGACTATGATGACGACGATGCTGGTGACGATGATGATGATGCTGATGATGATGATGATGATGATGATGATGATGATGATGATGATGATGACAATGATGATAGCCACGACGACGACGATGTTGATGATGATTTCGATGATGATGATGCTGATGATGATGATGCTGCTGATGATGATACTGACGATGTTGTTGATGATGCTGATGATGATGATGATGATGATGATGATGATGGTGATGGTGATGATGATGACGACGACGACGGCGGCGATGATGATGATGATGATGATGATGATGGTGGTGGTGGTGGTGGTGGTGGTTGTGGTTATGACGGTGATGATGATGATGCTGAGGATGATCCTCGCACATGGTCGCGCACATGGTTTCTCCTTTCCAAAGTCAAAGCACATGGTTGGTACTTGTCTCGGCCACGAGGCACCAGTTGTGTGTCCTTGAGACTGTCGAACTGCCACACTGCTGCCCCCCCCAGCATCTCATCCATCCATCCACCTTCTGCTCCCCCCTGCTCCGGCTTTCTTCTGTTGCTTCTCCTGTTCCAGCTCGTCCTTCTGCTCCTCCTCCTCCTCCTCGTGCTCCTCCCTCCTCCTCCTGCTCCTTCATCCTTCTTCGCCCTCCTCCTCCTCCTCCTCCTTCTCCCCCTCCTCCTTCTCCTCCTCCTCCTCCGTCTCCTCCTCCTCCTCCTCCTCCTCCTCCTCCTCCTCCCTCTCCTTCCTCTCCCTCGGCCTCCTCCTCCTCGCCTCCGCAGCGGAGGGGGGGCGCAGGGGAGGCGCCGGCGAACGCCGGCTGGCGGGGCACAGGACGCCCCCCTGCAAAGAGGGGGGGGGGGTAGGGTTACGTCGGGTCTGTCCCTCCACAGGAGGAACATGCAAAAATAGTTCAAAAAATAGTCTGGAGGCTGTTTTTTGATTATTTTTAGTCCGTTTTGGAGTATTTCTGGACCATGATTAGTTTTCCTCCAAAATCCCCCTGTAGGGGGGCAGACCCCACGTAAGGGTAGGGTTACGTCGGGCCTGTCCCTTCACAGGAGGAATATTCAAGAATAGTAGAAAAATAGTCTGGGGACGTTTGTTTGGTTATTTTTGGAATGTTCAATAATTGTATAAAAAATAGTCTGGGGACGATTGTTTGGCTATTTTTGGCTATTTTTGATTTTTCCTTGTTCGTCCAAATCAGCCTGTAGGGGGACATGCCCGACCGGTGTGGGAGGGCAGGGCCGGCGATGCCGCCTTCTGTGGCGGGCTCCAGGCGCGCGTTAGTGGGATAGGGGAGGGATCAGGAAGGGGAGGAGGGTGGATGGGGGAGGAAGGGAGGGGGCTCCCGAAGACTCAATCGGACCAGCATCCAGCTTATGTGCGACCTTCTGCATGTACTCGGAGCGGCACGAGGGGGGAGGGGAGGAGGAGGACCAGAGTAAGCCACCCTAGACGCATCAGCGATGCTGCAGGACGCCCTTTCCCGTCCCACCCCCCCGCCTCGGACGTTCCTACAAGCTGTCCTCGTCACTGCAAAGAGCGCCCTCCTTTGAAAGGCAAACATTTTTCTCACCAGGGCCCAGCTGTGAAGAGGAACTTCCCTGCATCCTTGTGCCGCACACGCCGGAAGGCATGAAGTTCAGCGCAGTGTCCAGCGATCCCCTTTCGAATAAGGCTCGCCCCGCATCCGTGTAACTCTTGCGCGAACTTCGATCTACAGGAGGAATATTCAACAATAGTCGAAAAATGCCTGGAGACGATCTTTTGACAATTTTTTACCTGTTCGGGGTATTTTTTGTAATTTTTCATTTTTTGTCCAAAATCCGCCTGTTGGAGGACATGCCCGACCTAATCATAGACTTCGAGGAAGTCTCGAGCGATTCTGCAAACGAGCCGCGCAGTGGTGCTTTGTTGACATTCTGGAGCCTCGAGCGAGAGCACCACTTTGAAGAACAATTGTCGTCGTCATCGTCGTCGTTGTCGTCGTCGTCGTCGCCGTGGCCGTCGCCGTCCCCGTCGCCGTCGCCGTCGCCGTCGTCGTCGTCGTCGTCGTCGTCGTCGTCGTCGTCGTCGATGACGTTGTCGTTCCCGGCCTGTCTTTCGGGTGGGGAGTCGTCTTGGCGAGCTTGGACGCTCTTAAGACCGACAGTCAGAGAATGGTGAAGTCATACCAGAACCGAGTGCTCAATAATTCTGGCCTCCATGCCCGACCCCCAGGGGCCTCTGAGACGGGGGCCTCTGAGACGGCCCAAGAGACGGATCACAAACCGATCCCCAGACGTGCCCGGGCTGCTTTGCGACCAGGAGTTCGAGGGGAATCCAGCCTTTTGGCGGCGAGCCCGTGGGGGAAGTCAGAAGGAGAAGGCCTTTTCAGAAGGCTTGGAAGTCCCCCAGCCTTCAGAGAAGTTTTTGAAGCCTTCCCCGAAGATACAGAAACCTTCTCAAAAGGCGCGAGGGCTTTTGAGAAGCCCCGCCGCCTTCTGAGAAGGCCTTCTCCTTCTCACTTCCCCTCCTCGCTCGCCGCCGATTGGAGGCTCTGAGGGAAGGCCCAAGAGGCCAAACTCATCAGACATGTTGTAAGTTTCTTTGTTATTCCAGCATACAAGTCAAGCCGCATAGTGAGGATGCGCAACTTTCCAAGGTTACCCCTGCATCCTCCCCCTTCGGCCCGTTCTTGGCTACTGTCGCTGGCCGCGCCCCGCTCGAAAGACGTCAGCATGGCTTCCCAAGGCCCTTGTATCTTTATCGCGCGTCCTTGTTGTACGCGTTGACGGTATTCGCCTCCTTGGCCTCGACAGCGTCCAGGGCGGCCCAAGAGGCCCGCAAGGCTCGAGCGCGAGGGCGCCCTGGGCCCTCCCAAAAAGGGCCCGGGCGGTTCCAAATGTGCCCCCAAGGCTTGGGGCCGTCTTGGGGGCCCTCTTGGGCCATCATGTCACCACCCACCAAACCACCCCAACCCAACCCGAAGGCTTCAATTTGACCTCCATTTCCAGCGAGGGGAGGTCGGGGAACATTTAAAAGGCACATATGGAACCCGTACCCCGCCCAACCCAAAATTCGAGTCTTCGGGTTGGGTTGTGGTGGTCTGGTAGGTAGTCATCATGGGGGCCGGGGGCGGTCTTGGAGGCCGCTCGGTTCGTCCTGGGCGGCCTCGTGAGTCATGCAGCAGAAAAAACTTAGGATTGTCAAGGTTTGTGGCCCTCGTGCTGTTCCCCAGGGCCTCGAAATTGTGACCCCCTCGGTCTTCCTCCTCCTTCTCCTCCTCCTCCTCCTCCTCCTCCTCTGACGCCGCGATGTTTTCGTTCCGTGGGCCCCCAGGGCTCTCAGGCTCCTCTCCCAGGGCCGGCTTGGCATCCCGCTTCTGCAGGTCGTGGGGCCAGGACGCGGCCTCGAGATGGCGAAAGCATGCAGGAGCTGACCGCCACGATCGGGCCGGACGAAAGGGTGGGATTGGGAAAGGGGGGGTTGCGAAGTCTGCTGCATGCAGCTGGTTTCGGCCCCACCGAGGGGCCCATTCCTCGATACATGGGCGCCTCCGGCGCCGGGAGGCGCTGGGAAAATCGGCTACGTGAGCTGATTCTCAACCCCCCCCATTGCTATCCCCCCTTTCGCCCGGCCCGGCACGATCTGAGGTCCCCGCAGACGTCCAACCGCCCCGGTTTTGCCAGGGCGTGGGTCCCCAGAGCTCTCGACAGCCTTTCCCAGGGCCAGTTCTGGAGCGGAGGATCGGGGCCTCGGAAGGCGACCCTCGGCCCTCGACCCTCGATCCCGCACCCTCGACCAGCGATCCTCGATCCCCCACGCTCGACCCTCGACCCGCGGTTCTCGATCCTCCACCCTCGATCCTCGATCTTCGACCCTCGTCCCTCGACCAACCGAATCCCGAATCAGTTTTGGACGGTGCCGATGCCGGACGCAGGCCTCCGAGGGCCAAAATGGCGCAGCACTGCCGAGCTTTTTTTAATTTTGTTTGCGAGCCGGGCGGATCTGAGGGCCTTCCTGGGCTCGGGATTCAGACGTCGACGTCCAGACCTGTCCATGGATGCGTCCTGCACAGTATGTCGAGGGGAACTGGGCCGTGGTCACCAGGGTACGCTCCCTCGGTAGCAGATCATGGGAGCCTGGTGTATCCTTTTAATTCCGTCTTTAGCGTCGATTAGCGTCTGGGAGTCGATGAGATAGCGCCGATTTAGCGTCGGTCCGCGTCGATTAGCGTCGATTTAGCGTCGATTTAGCGACGATCAGCGTCGACTAGCGCCGGCTCGCAAGAGCCGACGCGATGGCATAGGGGCTCTCCCACCCGGAGTGGATCTTGGCTGCTTTTGGCGCCTGTTTCACGCAGGTGGAGTCTCCCCCATAGGACGCACTGTTGCAAGTAGTCGCACTGATCGGCGGCGAGCGAGGGGGGGAAGTGAGAAGGGGCGGGCCTTCTCAGAAGGCTCTGAAGTCCCCAGCCTTCTGAGAAGTTTTCTGAGCATTCCTCGAAGACAGAAAACTTCTCAGAAGGCGCGAGGGCTTCTGAGAAGTCCCGCCGTCTTCTGAGAAGGCCTTCTCCCTCTCACTTCCCCCCCTCGCTCGCCGCCGAACTAAGGGCAGAAGCCCAGAGCCAGACCCAGAGCCCCCCCGGCCCCCGCCCTCCGCCCACTGCCGAAGCGCCGAAAAGGAAGACGTTCGCCATGGATGCGTCCTGCACGGTATGTCGAGGGGAACCCGGCCGTGGCCTCGAGGGCACGCTCCAGGGCAGCCCGAGGACGTCCCGAGCACCTCGAAGCTCGAGCTATCCTCGAATGCAGACGTTCGACGCCGTGACTTTCCATAGTGTGGCTCCCCAGAGGTCTGGACCCCTTCCCGGCGACCGGCTTTTTATCCAGAGTAGTTTTCTGACGGCCCCCCGTCACGGCAAGGGCGGCAAGCCCCCCCCCGGAGGCTGGGAACGGCCAAAAGACTCTTAGCGTGATGCTTGTTCACGGTGCGAGGAGGTCAGGGAACCCAGACATCCTCCGATACGTTTCCTTCAATCCGCGCCCCCAGAGCTCCCGACCTTTCGCCCGAGGTTCTTGTTACGTCCCCAGCCAATTTTTGATGGCCCAGGGGCCCGAAAGTCGGGGGCGGCAAAGAGGGGGATGATGACTAGGGGGGGGGGGTGGCGGTGGATCTCATGGCGTGGGCCATGAAATCTCCCCAGATTTCATGGCGGCTCTTCCTATTTCATTACGTCCCTGGCTCCCCCCCTGTGGCGCGCACATGCCGCCGGCCTTGATTTGCGCCCCCCCCCTCTTGCACGATGGCCGACCCCGAGAAAGCGGCTCCCGAGGGCCAGAATCGAGGAAAAGCTGCCGGCTTCGGGGGCAGCGACAGGGTGGGACAGTCTCAGGGGGGGAAGGCATCGACCCCCGATCGCTTTTTTTTCGCCGAGGGGGGCGCGATGGCCGGCCCCTGCCCAGGAGCGTACGTGTTCGCTACACCGGGGGCCTACCGCCGATCTATCGGCGACGTATCGGCGTCACACCGGCATACTCATGCTATGTGTGCGTTGCCCCCTTGGCGGGGCGACGCGGGCGCCGAGAAATCTTATAGTAGAAGCTCCTTGGCGGGCGCTTTCTGGCCGTGCCGCTCGGGAAACGATGTACAAGATGGTTATACCATATGTTCGAGTCGGACGCGCGCCTCCAAGGAGAACATCTAGTACTAGTGTGTCCTTGTGTGCCCCAATGTGTCGCCGCTTTCAGGTCCACGTCTCCCCCCCTGAGCCAGTCCCCCCCCCATCGTACTTCCTCGCTAGTGCACGTCGGTAGGGCCTCCGCAGCAACTGCCGCCGTGGTCGTCAGCACAAACGGCGGGGCGACGCCGCTCGAGCGCACTCCGCGCACCGAGCTGGCCCGACGAGATCGTTGACCCTCACGGCTGAAAGCCGTCATGTCGTCGGAGATTTGGGAACCTCGAGCCTAAGGAGTGATCGTTTTGTTACTCATTGTTTTGCCGATCGGTGCGGGCCCTCGCACTCCCCCTCCTCCCCCATGCAGTAGATCTTGGCTGTTTCTTGGCGCCTGTTTCGAGGCGGGGGAGTCTCCCCCAGAGGACGCACGGTTCCGAACAGCCGCACCGAGCAGAGGTCGGAGCCAGAGCCCCCCCCCCCACTTCCGCCCAAAATCGAAACGCCGAATAAGAAAACGCTCACACTTCTATCGGCGCCCCCCCAACATACTTATACTATGTGTTCGTCGCCCCCCCAGGGGCGACGCGCGCACCGAGACATCTTGTAGTATATGCGTCGTGGCGGGCGCTTTCTGGCCACACCGCTCGAGAAACGATATACCACAAGATGGGTATGCTATATGCTCGGGTCGGACGCGCGCTTCCAAGGCGGACATATAGTATTAGTATGTCTCTGTGCGTCCCATACTAGTCGTGGCCTTGAAAGGTCATTGTGGTGTTGGTGGTGGTGAGGAGGATGAGGACAAGGAGGTAAGGAGGAGGAGGAGGGGAGGAGGAGGGGGAGGAGGAGGAGGAGGAGGAGGAGGAGGAGGAGGGGGAGGAGGAGGAGGAGGAGGAGAAGGAGGCCACGACTGCGGAGCGTATTTTCAAGGCCTCGAAGCTCGGGCCTCGAGCCTACGACGCTGCGCCGCGCGGGGGGGGGCCCGCCGCGCCCGGGGTAGGCTCTGGCGAGCGCGGCAGCGGCTCCGCCTCGCTACCCGCCGCCGCCTCGGCTCGGCTCGGCTC
>CAUYUJ010014690.1:95000-121642 GCA_963575745.1 Prorocentrum cordatum
CGAAACGCATCAACGATGTTGAAATACACCCTCCCTCCAAGATCCTTCTACACAGGCCCCATACAAAAGGGTCATTTCCACTGTGGGAATTGCCCCGTTGGGGGACAACCCTGTGAACATCTTGAGGCGTGCCAAAAAACCATTACCAGGGCTTCAACGCAACCTGACTACGTCTTGGCGATCCCGAGTCGCGCCAGAACGCCATTCCTTGGAATCTAACACCGCGAATCAGCGTAACTGTTGCGCCCTGAATCTGGAACGGTTCCTGACCACCGTTGCTGGTACGTTAGCTAGGGGAACCAGTAAAGCTCTCGCAATTTTTCAAACCGTGTTCGCGGAACTAGGCGAGAGCCGCATCTTGAACACGACCCGCCCTCGATCCGTGAAACTCTTGCGAATTTTGAAAAACGAGTGTGCGTGGCGCTAATGCGAGAGCCACCCTTTGAAGCCACCCGCCATCAATCCGTGGAGCTCCTGCCGTTTTGTTCAAGCGAATTGCACGGCGCGAGGGCGAGTGCCACATTTTTTGCAAACCAACCATCTTCAATCCGTGTGCAACTTTCCGAACTTTTCAAACGAATGTGCGCGAGGCGAACGTGACAACCACATTTTGATGCTCACCCGCCCTCCATCTTTGAAGCGGCTGTCCGTATCTAAGCATCAGGGCCATAAGTGGTGAGGAAGTCTCAGGCACAACGCCCCGCCCGCCCTTTTGACTCGCCTCGCGGTGCGACAGGGAGGAGTTATTTATAAGGAAAGCGAATGGAGGACGAGGAAGAGAAGGACGAAGGAGGAGGAGTAGGAGGAGGAAGAGGAGGAGGAGGGGGACGAAAAAGAGGAGGAGGAGGAGAAGGAGGAAGAGGAGGACGAGCAGGAGGAATAGGAGGATGAGGAGGAGGAGGAGGAGGAGAAGGAGGATGAGGAGGAGGAGGAGGAGGAGGAGGGTGAGGAGGAGGAAGATGAGGAGGAGGAGGGTGAGGGGGGGGGGGGGGGGGGGGCGGAGGAGGAGGAGGAGGACGAGGAGGAGGATGATGGTGACAAGGAGGACAACATTTTCATAGCAGTCGTATTTCCTTAGTAGTATTGTTAATCGAAGGAGAAAGCCTACCACGAACGATAAACCTTATTAACACACATGAGCTATAACCATAGCCTTCGGATGAGCAGCTATGAGCTATATCTTAAAAAACGTACGAACAAGAGCTATAGCCTTATTTATACATATACGAAAGAGAGCCATCATACGAATTCTAGGAGTAGTATGCCTAATACGAAGAGTACGATTAGTATCCAGTATGCTACGAATAGTAATGTTCACCCGTATTATGACTAACCTTTCGAATGATTTTACGATTAATAGCATCTATATAACTAATCGCATCAATCATGCTACGAACCATCATACTCATACGAAGAAGAGTAGAACTCATCAGCCCTACTTTGATAATACACGTGCTATTTGCAATTTGGTGAAAACTGCAAAGAAGAGGATGATGTTGATAATGACGATGATGATGCTGATGATAATGACGATGATGATGATGCTGATGATGATGATGATGGTGATGGTGATGATGATGATGTTGATGTTGATGATGATGATGCTGATGATGATGAATATGATGATGCTGCTGATGATAATGATGATGATGATATTGATGATGACGACGACGACGTCGATGATGCTGATGATGATCCTGATGCTGCTGCTGCTGCTGATGGCTGATGATGATGATGATGATGAAGATGATGATGATGATGATGATGATGATGATGGTGGTGATGATGATGATGATTATTATGCTGCTGCTGCTGCTGATGATGATGATGATGATGATGATGATGCTGCTGCTGATGATGATGATGATGATGATGATGATGATGATGATGATGATGATGATGATGATGATGATGATGATGATGATGATGATGATGATGATGATGATGATGATGATGATGAGAGGAGGAGGAGGAGGAGGAGGAGGTTGAGGAGGAGGATGGAGGAGGAGGAGGAGGAGGAGGGAGGAGGAGGAGGAGGAGGAGGAGGAGGAGGAGGAGCGAGGAGCTAGGAGCGAGGAGTGAGGAGCGAGGAACGAGGAGCAGGAGGAAGGATAGGAGGAGGAGGAGGAGGAGGAGGAGGAGGAGGAGGAGGAGGAGGAGTAGGAGTAGGAGTAGGAGGAGGAGGAGGAGGAGGAGGAGGAGGAGGAGGAGGAACATGATCTGTCGAGCGAGGCTTCCTGACAATTCCGTTTCTCGGAACACGCTGGCCAGCAGGAAGTATAGGCAGGGCCGAGTGTGGGCTGTCTTTCGTCGGCGAGAGCAGCGGGCTGTGACGCCCGTCCCTTTGCCGACAGTAGAGGACAGCAGAGATGGCAGAACAATGCCCTTTGGGAGGTCGGCGCCGGAGATCCCTCCCCACGCCCCTGGCCCCCGTCGCACTACTCGTGCCTGGGAAGAGGCGTGGGGAGGGAGGCCCAGGGTCAGCCCAAGAATTCTGCGCGGTCCTCCGGCTGGTTCACGCTCCGTGCATTTTGCTGTGGTGCTCAGCGAGGGCCTCTCAGTGCAAGCGGTGTCTGGGCATCCAGCGGGGGTCCCAGTTGCAGTTGTGTCGCGGCCCTTGTCGTAGTCGCTCTGGGCCGCTGGTGATGGTTCACAGCGGCCTCGTGGTGTCCCGCAGCGGCAGGCCTAGGACTTGGGCCTGGAGGGGCGCTGGCTCCACCTGGTGGTAAGTCGGGCGTGTCCCTCTACACTGGGAAAGTTCAAAAATAGTCAACAAAATAGTATGGGACGATTTTCTTTGTATTTTTGACCATTTCGGGGTATTTTTGAGTATTCCTCATTTTTCGTCCAAAAACCGCCTGTATGGGGACACGCCCGACCTAACCCTGGTCGCATCCTGACGCGGTTATCCTCCCCCTCAGCAGCGGTCGCTGCTGGGGGGGTTGAGCACCCCAGTGAGCCAGGCGGCCCCAGGGGAGAGGCCCCCGGGGCTGCTGGCAGGTAGTGCCCGTCAGGTACGAGCTCCTCCTCGGCCTCCCCTGGAAATGCTTCCGGCGTTCGTGTCCCTGGGCTTGCTTTTCCCTGGCCCCTTTTCTGGGGCCGCCGTCGGCTGTCGGGCCCAAATGAGCTCAGCATCCGCCCGGCAGCAGAGGCTTGACCTCTCCTTCGTGGGCAGCCGCTCCGTTCCGTTCCGCTCCTCCCGCCTAGGAGGAGGCGGAGGCGGAGGAGGAGGAGGCAGAGGAGGCGGAGGAGGAGGAGGAGGAGGAGGAGGAGGAGGAGGAGGAGGAGGAGGGGGAGTAGAAGGAGGAGGAGGAGAAGGATCGCGGCCTCTTTCACCCAAGCCGCAACCGCGGCAGGCCTCCCGGTCTGGGCAGGCCAGGAGCTTTCGGGGCGCCGCCGGGCTCGCGAAGCGCGCCGGAGGTGCGGCGGCCGCGCACGTGCGGGCGTCCGAGAAGAGGGGCACTCCTCCTCCTCCTCTTGCTGCTCCTCCTCCTCCTCCTCCTCCTCTCCCCTCCTCCCTCCTCCTCCCTCCTCCTCCTCCTCCCCCTCCTCCTCCTCCTCCCCCTCCTCCTCCCCCTCCTCCTCCTCCTTCTCCTCCTCCTCGTCGTCCTCCTCCTCCTCCTACTTTTCCTCCTCCGCTCTCTGGGCACTCGGGGAACACTCAGCCAGGCGCGGAGGGGGCCCTCGGGGCCCTCGCGGGTGGGTCGGGCAGGAGAGGAGGCAGAAGGGGCGGCGTCGGGCGGGGCCGTGGTTTGCCTCGAGGCCGCTTCGGCGATGGGCGATCGAGGCACGCCCCCGCCGCTGCCCCCGGCCCTGGAGGCAAAGCTCGCCTCCAGCGGCCGGGTTCTCATTCATGCCCTCACTGTGATCCCCTCTTTGGGTCGGGGCTGGAGCGGGGGCATGAACTCGGCCATGCGCAGGGGGGCTGCAGGGGAAGGGGGGAAGGCTCCTTAGAAGAAGGCTGCTGCTTAGAAGGCGCGGACCTTATCTACAGGTGCAGGGCCGCCGCCTTCTAAGAAGCGGCCTCCTTCTAAGAAGTTCGGGATCCCGCAAAGGGCTGGTGTGCCCTAGTGTGTGTGTGAGAGAGAGAGAGTTCGATCGGTTTTTGCACCGAACCTCCCAAAACAGATGCTTCCCAGCCGCAGGCAGTTCCGGATAGTTGCCGATAGGTGTGCCATGGGGGGGGCATCTGTTTGCGACGGTTCGTTGCACCAGCGGATCCAACTCATGCCCCTCCTCAGGGTCACAGGGTGACCCCCCATTTGGTGGATCGATCCCGATAGGGTTGTGTGGATATGATGGCTGGGGCCATGATATTTCCCCCGATCTCATGGTCACCTCTTCTTATTCCAGCACGTCCCCTGGTCCCCCCTGCTCCGCGCACATGCGTCGGGTCATGATTGGCGAACGCCTCTCTTGGACGCCCCTCCCTCTTGGACGCCCCCGGTATGTCGATGAGGGTCATGGCAACGGCCAGCTCCCAGCAGGGAGTCCCAGCCAGGGCCCCGGGCGGCGTGGTTGGCTCCACGAGCACCGCCCGTGCCGATGACGAGGCAGGAGGGCGACCGCTCCTCTCCGCCCAGCCCGGCGACGCGCAGTCCAGCTCGGACGAGGAGGGCAGCACGGAGCGCAGCTCGGACGGAGACGGCGGCAGGACGCCTCCCAAACTTTGTGGATTTGATCTCGTGCCGCCCAGCAGCTACAGGCTCGAGATGTTGTTCTGGCGCGGGCTGTACGACAGGGCCGAGAGGCTCGGCTACAGGCAGAAGGGCGAACCTGGCATCCGTTCTGCCGTGCTTCGGCGTTTCCTTCGAAGGCTTACCCTCCTCTTCGACGTGGAAGGCCTTGACGACCCAGTGTGGGAGCGCACGCTGGAGGCGGAGACGGTCTCCTGGAAGGACGTGCGCTTCGCCTTCGAGCAGGGCTTCTCGCCCATCGTGCGCCTGTCCCACGTCGAGCGCCTCTGGTTCGTGTTCCTCGGCCGCTCCCTGGTCGGTGGCGCGTACGAGGTCATCATTTTGGGTCTCATCTTCACTACCGTCGCGCCGTTGTTTGGGCTGCACTACCCCCACTGGCTCTACAGTCCCATGATGCTCGCCTTCACCGCAGAGTACGCCGTGAAGCTGCTCATCGCCCCCTTCTGCAGGAGCTTGGGGAGCCAAGATGCTCCCTTCGTTATTCCCCTTGGAGACCCTGCCCTGAGGACAGTTGGCAAGAATGTCCTCTTTGAACTGTGCCGACAGACACAAGCTCGCGACGCCAACGTGGCCCTGGACTGGGCGGCACGCCAGCGGCATCGGAGCTCACACCACGTCTCATCGAGCCCCCTCGCTGCTCTTCTGATCCCCGCATCGTTTCGTCAGTTGCAGTCCCACACATCCTCCGATCTGATCTTAAGCCGGGCCTGTCCCTCTACAGGGGGAATCTTCAAAAATAGTCCAAAAATAGTCTGGGGACGATTTTTTGAGTAGGTTTGAATATTTGTTTGAATATTTTTGGACTATTTGTAATTTTTCGTCCAAAATCCGCCTGTAGGGCAACATGCCCGACCTAAATCTGATCTTCTCAACCCGCGACCCCAGACCGCCCGATCTCTCCCCTGCGGGCGGCTCTGCGCCCGGGATCCACTCCAGACGGCCCTGGGCTTAAGTCGGGTGCGTCCCTCTACCGGAAGGGTACTCAAAACTAGTCGAGAAATAGCCTGGGACGATTTTTTAGAACATATTTGTGAGTATTTTTTAGATCGTTTTTGACTATTTTTGGCTTTTCGTCCAGGGGGGAGGAGGGGAGGAGGAGGAGGAGGGGTAGGAGGGGGAGGAGGGGGAGGAGGGGAGGAGAAGGGGGAGGGGGAGGAGAAGGAGGGGAGGAGGAGGAGGAGGGGGAGGAGGAGGAAGGAGGGGAGGAGGGAGGAGGAGGAGGGGACATGCCCGACCTAACCCCGGGGGCCCGACCGCGGCCCCTGGAGGCCGAAGGCGGAGGAACACACAAAAGGCGGAGACGGGCAGCCCATCCTCGGAGGTCCTGGGGCCTCCCGCCCGGGTGGCTGCCGTGGTCGCCTTGGGGCGACGAGATCTATGCATATCCACTGCTCCTGGCCAGGCCCATCCTGGGCCCAGGAGCGGTGTATATGCCTCCCTGGCCAAGCTCTTGGGCCCAGGATTGGCCTGGCCGGGAGCAGTGGATATGTATAGATATCGTCGCCCTATCCCTGCCCCGGGTTGGCCCAAGACGGGGTCCAGCGGCAAGGGGGTGGTGCAATAGATTTGGTGCCACAGATGTGAGGGGTTGCAGTACATTTGGGGCGTGCAATTCGTTCCAGGGCGCAGGTATATTGCTGGGTTTTCACGTGCAATGCGTTCGTTGCAATACAATGCAATACAATTCTCTGGCGCAGTGCATTTGCAATGCAATTGCCCCAAACCTACTGCACCGCCCCCTTTCAGCTGGCCCCCCTTTTGGGTCAACCAGACTGCTGCGCCCCGCTTGCTACTTCTTATGGCGCCAACCTCGCAGAGCGGATTTCGTTCGGAAGCGATAGGATGGGCCCGGAGTGTATTGGAGAATTTCGCTCCAGATTTCGAGGTTAATTTCGTGCGGAGTTTTGTTTGGGCCAGGAATGAAGAGTACAACAAACAAATCCACGCGAAATTCACTTTTTTTTTCGCTCGCCGCTTCGGGTCTTGCAGTGGCAGAAACCCGCGCAAAAATCCGCCGCAGCACGTCTACAAGGTCGCCTTGGCACTGTCTTCCCCTCTTCCCTTCTTCCCGTCCCCTCAGGGCTGCCCTCCTGTCACCACCCACCAAACCACCCCAACCCAACCCGAATGCCTCAGTTTGCCCTTCATTTCCACTAGGGGGGGGGGTGTCGGGGAACATCGAAAAAACACACGGAACCCGTCCCCCCCCTAACCCGAAATTTGGGTCCAATTCGGGTCTCAGGGTTGGGTTGGGGTGGTCTGGTAGGTAGTCAGTGAGTGTCGCTGCCGATCCCCGCGGGGTGGCCCCAGCTCCTCCTCGCTGCGCGGGCCAGGCCGGTGCGCGCGCGCCTGCTCGACCCGCTCTGCGCCGCGCCGCCGCGCCGCCGCGGCGCCGCGGCGCCCCCTCCAACGAAAGCAAAAGCAGGGGCAGCGGCCAGCGGCTCGGCGCAGCGCGGCGGGCGCCCCGAGCGGCTGCCCAGTCTTCGGCCGCGGCGTGTCCTCGGGGTCGGCAGGCCAGGGGGTGGGGAGCGGGTCGGCGTCGCCCCAACATAGTCATACTATATGTGCGTCGCCCCCCCCAGGGGCGACGCGCGCACCGAGAAATCTTATGGTATATGCGTCGTGGCGGGCGCTTTCTGGCCGCACCGCTCGCGAAACGATATACTACAAGATGGGTAAACTATGTGTTCGGGTCGGACGCGCGCCTCCAAGGAGGACACATAGTATTAGTATGTCTCTGTGCGTCCCAGCGGGTGCGCGGCGGGCTGTAGGGAGCGGCCAAGGAATGGGCTTGGAAGGGAAGGGGTCGGCTGCAGCGGAAGGGACTCCCAGATGCCGTCCTCCCCCTCTGGTCAGCCGCAGTGGCGGGGACCAAAGGAGGAGGGGAATCTACTCCGAAGACCAAGGTTGGCCGCAGAGGCGGGAACCTCAGCAGCCAGCTGACTACAGCTGGCCGGGGGGGGATGGCTCTAGGCCTCCCGGATGAGCGACGCAGGAAAACGGGGTCGTCTTCACCGACACTGGCGCGTAGGCTGCCCGCGTAAGGTCGCGCGTAAGTGCCCTCGTCTTCGACGTAGCGTGTCGTGCTGGCGGCCCGCGTGAGCCACCGCGTAAGGTCGCTGTGCCATCTCGCGTGAGGACCGTTTTTGATCGTCGCCCAGATGGGGTCGGGGCAGGCGGGGTCGGAGGGTTGCGCTGCATCGCCGATGCATCGGCGATGCGTTTCGCTGTGGAGCTCGATTTCCTCCGCGCCGACGGTGCCGATGCATCGACGACGCCGCCGATGCATTGCCAATGCGTCGGCGATGCATCGACGATGCGGCGCGATCCTCCAGCACACCTGCTCGGACCCCATTCGGGAGGTCGCTAATGATTGGAGAGGGGGGTGGATATAATGCCCCGGGGCCATGATAGCTCCCTAGATTTCATGGCCCCCTCTTCTTCTTTCAATGTGTTCCCTGGTTCCCAACTCGTCCGCGCACATACCTCGGGCCAGGATTTGCGGACCCCCCTCTTGTACTCTCCCCTCTTAGACGCCTCCGAGGCTGCGTGTTGGGGAGTGGCCCTCCGTCGGAGTGGCCTTGGCAGTCGGCGTCGCCGCAGACGGTGTCCTCAGGGGTAGCGCTAACTAGGGGGTAACGTCAGGGCCTCGGGACTGTCTGAAGACGTCTCAGGAGAAAGGCTCGGTCCCCGGAGGGGGTCCAGACCTCCGGGAAGCCACTCGATGACCCTCAGGTCGCGTGTCAGCCCAATGTGTGTGTGTGTGTGTGTGCGCGTGTGTTTGCCCCGTTCAACCCAACCAGTCGATCATACATCGTCTTCGTCGTAGTGAAGGGCCTCAGTGGGCAAACCCATGCTGGCTTATGATGTGCCAACCTACTTCCTAGCCTTGATCACCAGAAAGAATTTCGAGCACCGGGAAAGTGTCGAAACTTGAGGGTTTTCACGCGTCGGGCCCTGGGAGGCGACACTCGTTCGACCCCGTCTCGATACTCTTCGGGGTGCTCGAAGACATTTCTGGGACGTGGTCCTCGAGTACGATGGGAGCAACGTCAACGCTGGCGCTGGCACGTGCTGAGGCTCATCGAGGCACGCCGCGAACAGCACGCACGGTGTCGGATCTCCGGGGCGTGCCGGCCCAGCATGATTGCGGTGGGTCGGGTGCGGCGTGAGGGGGGGGGGCGGGGAGGCTTTCTGGGGTGTGAGCGCGTTGGCCCCCGAGTCGCCCAAATTTCTCGCCGAGGGGGGCCTGTCGGGTGTAGCCAGGACCCCAGGTAAGGGGACCCGGTTAGTAGTAGGGCCCCAGAGCCCCTAACTTGGCCAGAATCACTAAACCAGGTCTGTCGTGGCTGGTGTTTTTTCGGGCGACGGCAGCTCCGGCGGGGGGGGGCATCCCCCAGTACACATCACTAAACCAGGTCCCACTAAACCGAGTTCTGCCAACGCCCGAGCCTGGTATTAGATCAAACATGTCCTCCTACAGGCGGTTTTGGAAGATAAATAACAGTTTGTCGACAAATTATTCACGGGTGGCCAAGAACAGTCCCAACATCGTCCCCAGATTATTTTCCGACCATGTTTGAATATTCCTCCTGTAGAGGGACAGGCCCGACTTAAGCCTGGTAGCCCACCCCGCCCAGGATCGGACGGATTCGCTATCGAGAGCAATCGTTAAATCGGGTCTGTCCCTCTACAGAGGAGTATTCGAAAATAGTCAACAAATAGTCAGGGGACGATTTTTCGACAATTTTTGTCAATTTTGGAGTATTTTTCGAATATTTTCTTAAGTCGTCCAAAATCCGCCTGTAAGAGGACATGCCCGACCTGATGGTAGCCCACCCGCCCAGGAGCGGACGGATTCGTTCTCGAGAGCCATCGCCAGTCTGTCGGCGATGTTTCGCCGATTCCATGTCGATGGTTCCCCCTCTGAGCACGTCCCCCCCATGTCGCCCCCCCTCGTTGAGACAAGCGTCGCCTGCCCGACGGCGGCCGCTGTCGGTTTTGGCCAGCGTTCGCTGCTGGGCGTCGTCCCAATTTCGCCACCCCCACATGCCGCGCGTGACAGTACACGCAAGAGTGACGCTGCGCGGGAGTGACCTTTTGGTGTGCCGCTTGCGGGCATTGCCGGGTGGGGGCAGGCTTCGGTCGAGCATGTCCCCGTACAGGCGGATTCTGGACGAGAAATAGAAGTTCTATTTCTTGTCCAAAATCCGCCATGTTGACTATGTTGTTAACATAGTCAACTTGGCGGATGACTCGTTGACTATGTTCTACTTGGTGCATTTGTTGATTAGGTTCTGAACATAGTCAACAAATGCAGCACAATTGTCAACACAAAGTCAAACTATCGCCCCCAAGTTTTTTTTTGTTCTTTCTTTTTCTCTCCTTTTTTATGTATACTATTTTTGCATTTCCCTCCTGTAGAAGGACAGGCCCGACTTAAAAGGGTAGGCCCGAGCACGCAGGGCCCGGCGGGGTCGGCAGTGGCGTCCCCGCAGGCTCGATCAAGCTGTCTGCCCGCCTCCTCTGGCTCTCTTTCTCGGCCTCCTTCTCTCCTTCTTTGTCCTCGGCGTAGTCTGTTTGTGTGTGTGTGTGTTTCCGTGAATGTGTGCGGGTGTTTGTTGTTGTTGTTGTTGTTGTAGTTGTAGTTGTAGTTGTAGTTGTAGTTGTAGTTGTTGTTGTTGTTGTTGTTGTTGTTGTTGTTGTTGTTGTTGTTGGTGTTGTTTTGTGTGTGTGTGTTTCTGTGTTGTGTGTGTGTTTGTGTGTGTATGTTTCTCTCTCTCTCTGTGTTTTGTGTGTGTGTGTGTGGGTGCGTATGTGTGTTTGTGCTTGCGTGTGTGTGTGTGTGTGTGTGTGTGTTTTTTTTTTTTTTTTTTTTTTTTTTTTTTTTTTGTGTGTGTGTGTGTGTGTGTGTGTGTGTGTTCGGGAGGCATCCCGTCCCCACGGAGACCATTTTGCCCGGCACGGGTGGCTCTGCCCGACGGGCTCCGTGCGCGCACCCCCTCGCGCTCCATCAGGTGATGACGGGGACGTCCGTCGGGCATTCGCCCTCTGCTCCCCTGGCCTCCCCTCCACACTCAGAAGCTGCCTGCCTGCTTCCTCCTCCTGATAGGGGGGGCCACATGCGAACCCTACCCCTACCCCCGACGATTTCGGAGGGGAGGGTGGGGTTCACCTCGTTCGGGAGCTCCCGAGCGAAGTGAACCCCACCCTCCCCCTCAGAAATCGTGGGTGGTAGGGGTAGGGTTCGCATGTGGCCCCCTACCTGAGGAGCATGCTACGGGACGAAGACACGATCCTGGCGGCCATGGTGCCCGAGGACAACCCGAACGCCGTGTTGCCACAGGACGGGGTCTGCCGGCGGCTGGTGAGGTTCGTTTTCGACCCAATGCATATCGTCGATGTAGTTGCTGTGCTGCCTTACTGGATGTCTTATGCCCACGTCAATCTCATTCAACAGGCTTGCGCCGTTCCGCCGGCGCTGTCTTGGGTGTTCTCGAGGCATCTCTGGCGTGTTGGAGCCCTTATGGGGCCTCTCTAGAAAGCTTCTTGGGCACCTTGGCGGCCACGGAGGGCCGATCGTGAGGCCACGAGAGGCCCGGAGGTGCGTTGACGAGCTCGTGCCCCCCCCCCTCACGGGCTCTACCGAGATTTTGGACCTCAGGGGAGGGGGAAAGGGCGAGGGGTGACAGCCAATCATCCGCGCCTCTCGCCCCCAGCCAGCGGGGGTCGGTGGACTTGCCTGCGTATGCTGCGCCTGACGCGCGTCTTCAGGCTGCTTGGGCGCGGCAAGTTCAGCGCGGAGGTGAGGGTTCTAGCTCACACCCTCTCCAACAGCAGCCGGGCAATCATGGTTGTGTGTATATATTCGAGAGGCTTTCGTCGTTAAGTTGACCCTGGGAAGGTAGTCTGGGCGAGCGTCATCTGGGTTGCACGGTCCGCCCGACCACGATAGAGTGTATGAAACGAAGGGTGATGCGATGCCCAGCGGGGCAAGGAGGCAAGCGGATGGGGCATCAACGCGGGAGTCACGGCGCGCCCTCGCGGGGGGGGGGTAGCGGCTTGGGACGATGCGAGACCGGTCTGCCTGAAGCTCGAGAAGATTACGAATCGCAGCGCTACGGACAAGGGCATACAAGTACATCGTTTCACGAGATACTATGCCTTCTTCAATTTAGCCTGGCCGCTCTCCCTCTCCCTTTCCCATGAATGGCCTGGCCGCTCCTCCTCCCCCTCCTTTCCTCCTCCTCCTCCTCCTCCCCCTCCTCCTCCTCCTCCTCCCCCTCCTCCCCCTCCTCCTCCTCCTCTTCTTCCTCCTCCTCCTCCTCCTGCTCCTCCTCCTCCTCCTCCGCCTCCTCCCCCTCCTCCCTCTTTGGGCCTTCCCTGATCGGTGGGGTTTGGGCGGCCCTCCCTCCGGAAGGTTTCGGTCCTGCGTTGGTCCCCGATGGCCCAGCCGCGCGTCGGGTGCGACGCGGCGACCTCTGGGGACGGCTGATGACGCTGCGTAAGTCAGTTGGGGGGGAGGAGGGGGGGAGGAGGGGGGAGGAGGAGGGGGGAGGAGGAGGAGGAAGAGGAGGAGGAAGAGGAGGAGGAGGAATCAAAACAATGATACTACTAATAGTACGGAGTAATGACAATAGCAGTATTTTTAGTATTAGTAAGAGAAAATAGAACAAAGGCGGACAATCATAATGCGGATGAGAAATAATAAGCGTAACATAACAACAAGAGTAATCTTACGAATGATAAGACTACCAATATTATCAAGAAAAACAACATGACTAAGCATAAGCGCAAACATAACATTAATGCTCATAACCAGAAGAATTATAATAGTACTAAGACAAATAATGATATTCACATCAATAATAAAAATACGACGAAGAAGATGACTACGAGTATGTTGAGTAATCACATTTACCCAAAGGGCAATAATACTACGAACAATAAGAGCAAGTATGATACTACTTGTATTGTGAATACTATAACAAGAAAATAGTTCTAGGACTAGTACTACCAGTATCATTGATTAATATTGCGAAGAAGAGTAAGAGCACCAGTGATTCTCATAATAAGCATCATACTACTACTAAAAGCAGCAGCACGTGTAATAATACGAATAGTAATATTAAGACTACTACTTGTAGTATTAGTGGTAGTAGTAGTAGTAGTAGTAGTAGTAGTAGTAGTAGTAGTAGTAGTAGTAGTAGTAGTAGTGGTAGTAGTAGTAGTAGTAGTAGTAGTAGTAGTAGTAGTAGTCGTAGTCGTAGTCGTAGTAGTAGTAGTCGTAATAACTAATACAGCTACTACTGGTTTGTGATAGCACTAATGACAGTAATGCTAGTCATGCTAATACTAGTGGTTATAGCAATTCGAGGAATAGAAATAAACACATTAATCATAATAAGAACACGAGGAGGAAGAGCAGGAGGAGGAGGAGGAGGAGGAGGAGGAGGAAGCGGAGGAGGAGAGAGGGGAGGAGTAGGATCAGGAACATAAGCAGGATAATGAACAGGATGAGGAGGAGGAAGAGGAGGATAAGGAGGAGGAGGAGGAGGACCAGTGTACACCCAAGAGTCGTCAACGATGTTGGAGTAAACCTCCCTCCAATCTCCCTCCTTCACAGGCCCCTACAGCGGTTCAGTTCCATTGATGGAACTGCCTCGTTGGACGACACCCGTTTGAATACCCTGAAGCATGCCAAAACATTGTTCTCGGGATTCCAACGCCACGGATCAACCTGGCCGTTGCGTCTTTACGGTTCTGAATCGTGCCAGAACGCCATTCCTAGGACTTCAACACAGCGAATCAACGTAACTGTTTGACCCGCGTAATCCTACATCCTTCTGAAATATCGTTTCTGGTACGTTCATGATGGGAAATCCGTGCAACTTTTGACAATTGTGTAAACGAATGTGCGCGGCGCGAAGGCGAGAGCCACATTTTGAAAAGGAACCGCCCTCAATCCGTGAAACTCTTGCAACTTTTCAAAACGAATGTGCGCCGCGGTAAAGCGAGAGCCACAATTTGAAAACCACTCGCCCTCAATCCGTGAAGCTCTTGCAAATTTTGAGGACTGAAGACGAGTGTGCGCGGCGCTGAGGTGAGAGCCACATTTTGAAAACCACTCGCCCTCAATCCGTGAAGCCCTTGCACATGTTAAAACGAATGTGCGCCGCGCTAAGGCAAGAGCCACATTTTGAAAACCACCCGCCCTCCATCTGTAAAATTGTTGCCAATTTTAAGCTTCAGAGTCATAAGTGGTGAGGAGGTCTCAGGCGAAACGCCTGGCCCGCCCTAAAATCTGGCTTCGGGATGCGACAGTTATCTATAAGGAAAAATAATGCAGGAAGAGGAGGAGGGAGGAGGAGGAGGAGGAGGAGGAGGAGGAGGAGGAGGAGGCGGAGGCGGAGGTGGAGGCGGAGGCGGAGGCGGAGGCGGAGGAGGAAGAGGCGGAGGCGGAGGCGGAGGCAGAGGAGAGGCAGAGGAGGAGGAGGAGGAGGGAGGAGGAGAAGGAGGAGGCGGAGGAGGAGGAGGAGGAGGAGGAGGAAGTCGAGGAGGGAGGAGGAGGAGGAGGAGGAGGAGGAGGAAGAGCAGGAGGAGGAGGGGGAGGAGGAGGAGGCTGAGGAGGAGGAGGAGGAGGAGGAGGCAGAGTCCGTGAGGGTGCTGCACGCGCGCCAACAGCGGCGGCTTGAGCAGAGCTTTCCAAGGCCTCCTTTCCCTGCTGAGGGAACCGCAGCAGCCCGAAGGCCTCATCCTCATCCACCTCATCCTCTTCGTCCTCTTCCTCTCCTCCTCCTCTTCCCTATCCTCTCCGCCTCTTCGTCATCGCCCTCTCTCCCTTCATTGTCTCATTCTCCTCCTCATTTTTCCAGCTCTGTCTCTCACCTTGGCCCTCTCTCGGTCATCCCCGTCCTTGCCCATCTCCTAGGGGTCGGGGGTCGGGGATCCGGATCGGTGAGGGTTCTACCACTCTTGGTCATGGCTGGTTTCCACTCCCAGGAGCTCGACAGGGCTAGCATTACGAAACTTTCCTGTACGGCCCTTTCTGAAAGTTTGACCCTTGAGAAGATACCATCGCTACAACGTTTCCGTCAGAGGTGGTACTCCTAGAATTCGTCACAGGTTCCATCACGTTTTGAGGTTTCCGTACAATATTTCCGTTACAGGTTTGCAGACCAGGCTTTGTGCACTTCGTATCCTTTCCCAGGACAGGGCATGACAACCAGTTCAGGGACCGTTGGACATCTCACAAAGGAATAACCATTTCTTGTTTGGATGTTGGAGGGACGTCCATCACCGCGGGAGGTCGCATATCATCCCTTCGTGCCATTATCGTAAGGCACGAGACATTCCAGTGATGCAGGATCTACTAGTTGTATCTATGAAGTCTGACGGAGATCTAACCAATCTGAGACATATACAAAGGCTCTGATCGCATCTCGCTGCTGATTTGAGGTCGACGGTGATGCCATCATCTCACGGACGACCGAAGGATCCAGTCTCGGATCGTCGTCGCTAAGCCCGACTGCCTTTTTCCCTAGCTCTGCCAAGTTCGCCCTCAATTTTTTCTGCAGGTCTGCCTGCAAAGTGCCCAGGGTGGTGTCCACTAAACTGTAGGGTGCTCCCTTGCCTGAGACAGGTTTGAAAGCACCCCCGAGCTTCGGGTCAGGCGGCTCGCAGACAGCGTGGCAGCTCCGACTGGTCCCCGTGCTTCGCCCTGCGCTGCCCAGGGTATGGGGCAGGATTGTGGCTGTGGGCGGAGATATTTGCGGGAGGGTCCGCAGGCTTCCTATGCTCGGCGGCGAGCGAGCGGGGGGAAATGAGAAGGAGAAGGCCTTCTCAGAAGGCGGCGGGACTTCTCAGAAGCCCTCGCGCCTTCTGAGTTTTTTTTTGTGTTCGGGGAAGGCTTAGACAACTTCTCAGAAGGCCCAGGGACTTCCGAGCCTTCTGAGAAGGCTCGCCCCTTCTCACTTCCCCCCTGGGCGCGCCGCCTATTCGCCCTTCGTTGCCCGGGGGTGGGGCAGGATTGTGGCTGTGAGCGGAGATATCTGCGGAAGGGCCCGCAGGCTTCCTGTGCCTGTGGTCCGTGGAGGCCTCCCGCACGATGTCTGCCCAGGCAAAACATATGGATTTTGCCCTGGTCTGAAATCCAGCTTAATCCGGCTTAATCCCGCGTAATCCCGCTTAATCCGGCTTAATCTCGCTTAATCTGGCTTATTCCCGCTTAGTCCGAGACCCACTCTGGCGTAACAGCCCCGCAATGGGGCTTAATCCTCCTTAATCTTTCCGACGAAGATCTCCCAGCAGTTGCTTCTCAAGTCCTAGTCCTTGTCGCCCCAGGGTGCCGTCGAGCACGAGCAGAGAGCGGGCGCGATCTGCCGGGAGAGAAGAGCTCCTCGTTCTGCGTAAGACATCCCGGTCGAGCCCTTCTGGAATTCCCGAAGGGGCTCCTCCGACTGCCTCCGCGCCATGGGATGGCAGGCCCGGTCTGGAAAAAGCCGTTCCGTCGGGGCTCCGGCTCGCTTCAAGGCCCGGGGCCCCCTTTCTTCTCTGCCAAAGGTTGGGGATCCGTCCCTTCAGAGTCGAGGTGCGACCCCGCGTGATGTGAGGCACCCTGGGTGGAATTCAGTACCACGATGGCATGCCGAGTGCTTCGGCTTCCCTGCACACCTGCTGAAGCTGATTGTGAGCATCTCGCGAAGGGTTTGGGCTACCAGCCACCCGTACAGGTTTCCGATCCGCCGCCTTACAATGCAGGTCTTTCCAAGTCAAGTCCAAGATCGGCTCTGCTGCTGCCGTCAACTGGTCTCGGATTCCTGGCGGCTGCTCCAGAAGAGCAGCGCTGAACACTGAGCCCCTCCCGCGGACATCTAGCTCTCCATTTCTGGAGTGTGGGCAGAACGTGCAGTTAGGTTCAACACGTTGAAACTGACAGTCGGCTGCCGTGCCAGAGCCCGGAGTATCAATACCCACCTAGCTGCAGGGCCCAGAGGTTGTGTGGGCAGCTCGTTTCCCCTCCCGCCCCACACCTGCGACCCCACCCGTTCTTCTAGGCCCCAGGGAGGGAAAACAAAAGGGAGGGGGACAGTCAAACATCTCTTCCCGGGGAAGCAGGGGTCGGCGGGTTTGTGGGTAGTGTCCGTCGTCGGGGCCGGCCTGCTGTACCACTTAGAAATCGACCACGACCCGGACCTGATAGACAAGATGTCTGTCAGACATAACCACCTTGGTCTCTTGGACTGGACGGCGGCGATGCTGACAAACACGCAGAACATTATGGATGCGGCGGACGGCAAGCCGAAGCTGTTCGCGAGTCAGCTCATCATCCGCATGCTCGGCCTGATGAAGGGCTTCATCTTCTTCCTGCCGTTAGGCATGATTTCGGCGCTGTACCAAGCTTTCTGGAAGGAACCGCTTGCACGAGACAAGTTGAGGATGGAGGAGGAGGGGGAGTAATAGTCAGAACAATAGCAACATTAATATTATCGCAGATATATCAAAACTACTAAAAGTAATATTAATCATCCGTAATCATAATCATAATAACAAGCGGAACAACTCGAAGACGAATTATACTTATACTTATACCATTACTCATGCAACAAGGAACTTACGAGCAACCAATATATTAGTGACACATATAATACGGATACCCACGACAGTTCATAGTATTAATACGAATAACGAGACTACGCATGATACTACTAATAATATTGCTGTTATGACGAGGAGCAATACCAGTACGAGTAACACTGGAAGGAACAGGAGGGATATCAAGAACAATAAGACCATTCATACCATGCATACCGATAATACGAATCATAGTAATATCGATACAGAGAAGGAAAAGGAGTTTCAACGAATATTATACATCTAGCACTGTTAATACCAATGCTCACAAACTCATCATCATTACACCGTCCATAAAGCTATACAGTAGCACGACTACGAATACTATTGACACCAATACTAGGATGGATACGGGTAGCAATACTACTACTAATAGCACAGCTACGAATCGTAGTAATCTGATATACCTGATATTACTAAGGCAGATGTTGTTAACGCTGCGATCGAGACTATAAACATACCAGCCACACTATTAGTATTGTGACATCATAGTGCTATTGTTACTAATGATGGTCGTGCCACTACTTTTGAAGACACATAGTTATAACGCTGTTACGAATGATATTATTAATGCTGAATCGACGGGTAGTAATCATACGAATCATATAGGTACAACTAATACCAATAATGATGATGCTGATGCTGCGGCTGATTATGAGGATGATCAGGAGAAGGAGGAGAATGAGGAGGAGGAGGAAGAGGAGGAGGAAGAGGAGGAAGAAGAGGAGGAGGAGGAGGAGGAGGAGGAGGAGGAGTAGGAGTAGGAGTAGGAGTAGGAGGAGGGTGAGGAGGGTGAGGAGGAGGAGGGTGAGGAGGGGAGGAGGAGGAGGAGAGGAGGAGGAAGAGGAGGGAGGAAGGGAGGAGAGAGGAGGAGGAGGAGAGGAGGAGGATGAGGAGGAGGAGGGAAGGAGGAGTCAAGAAAAGAGATGGCAGAGGAAGGGGCAGGGGAGTAAGATGAGGAGGTGGAGTGGGAGGATGATGAGGAGGATGAGCAGGAAAAGGAGGAAGAGGAGGCGGAAGAGGAGGAGGAGGAGGAGGATGAGGACGAAGAGGAGGAAGACGAGGAGGAGGAGGATTGTGATGATTATGATGATGATTTTGATGATGATGATGATGATGATGATGATGATGATGATGATGATGATGATGCTGATGATGATGATGTGATGATGAGGATGAGGATGAGGCTGAGGAAGATGAGGATGAGGATGAGGATGAGGATGAGGATGATGATTTGATGATGATGACGACGACGACGACGACGACGACGATGATGATGATGATGATGATGATGATGATGATGATGATGATGATGATGATGATGATGATGATGATGAGGAGGAGGAGGAGGAGGAGGAGGAGGAGGAGGAGGAGGACGACGATAAGCGTTGGAGCCACAGGAGAGGGCGCTCCGTCGCTCCTGCAGCTGGCCGCACGCTGCCAGCTGCCAGAGTGCCTCGCCTTGGAAGCCCCGCGAGCGCTTGGAAGACGTGGGCTACAAAGCCACCGTCCGCGTCTTCTTCGGGCAGGACGCGGCGCCGCCTGGGGCCACCTGCTGCAACCGCGCACGGACAGACTCTGCAGCAAGGCCCGCCACGCCTGGCGCTGCTCCCCTGGGGGGGGGGGGCTGAAGGCGCGCAGCGGCGACCTGGAGCGGGCTTGGCAGCGCATCCACACGGATTGCGGCCACTTCGCCGCCCGCTGGGTCCCGGTTTGGGACCGTTGGGCCTGGCGCTGGGCCAGGTGCAACGCCCGCGGGACCGCGGCGGTGTGGCTGGGCGCCGCCTGCGCCGCCTGCGGCCGCGCCGTGGCCGCCAAGCGCGAGGAGGACATCCTCGACCTCGAGTTACAGCGCCCAGGCCACCCGCGGGAGTTCTTCGATGTCACCGTCCGGCACAGCCTATTGGATACGTCGATGCGCTGCAGGCCGCTGCCAGCCGCGACGGGGCAGCCAACGCTTCCGCAGAGGCGGACAAACACCAACGCTAACCAGCCAGCCGGACGCCCTGGCGCCCGCTGGCCCTGGAGACCGCCAGCCGACATGGGCTGGCTGCCCTGCGCCACCTGCGCAGCCTGGCCCGGGAGCAGGCCGCGCTGCTCGAGGCGGACGACGAAGGCGCGGCCGAGGCTCTCGCTGGGCAGCTGGTGGTTCGGTGGGGCCGAGAGCTCAGCGTAGCTCTCTGCCCGGCCACGGCGGCAGCTGCGCTCCGTCCTAGGGGCGGTCGGCGTCTTTGCGCCGCCGCGGCGGCGTAGCTCGCACGCCGTGTTGCTCTACTGGGTCCTTGCGTTGCCATGCTGGGTCCTGTCGGTCGGCTACGAGTACAGGGTATGCGTCGTGTGTGTGTGTGTGTCTGTGCGATAGATTCGACGCGGCGTTTGCAGGAGGACGAGGAGGAGGAGGAGGAGGAGGAAATGGAGGGTGGAGGATTGATGGTGGGGGTGGAGGCGGACCGTTGCACGACTTCAGGAAGGGGTCGATTCTGCCCGCTGCGACTCGAGCGCTTTCGCAGGGCGGCCTCCTTGGGCCGCTCGCTAAATTTGAATAGGGGCACCTAACTCTAGTGAGCTCTTCTTTGAGGCCTTTGGGTGCTTCCCAGAACAAAACATATCCCAGGATCCGCGAGGAATCTTTGAACAAAATCCCACACGGCACTGCCCTTAAGCGTGCACTGTGCGTATTCACCGCAACTAAAGCATAAACGCAACCGATAGCCATTCGGCTGGAGAGCCCAGCTTAGCCAGTGCAGCAGCAGGTTTTGGCAGCCCCCTGACTCACGCACTTGCTTGGACTACGTATTTCGCACCTCGAGTGGCACAAGCGACGGAGCCGGATGGTTTTCTGCCAGAACCACTGGTGTCCACAATGGGCACGGGGGGACGGGGGGAAGGGGCCGTTGCGCCTTCACCCCCACCAACACCCACCGTAGGTACCCCCTGGTTTTGCGCCGTCGTGCTGCGGCTCCGAGATGTAAGCGGCTCCACCGCTGAGTCCCTCGAGCCCCTTCGCCCCCCAACGCGTGGGGCCACTGGTGGCCACAAGTCGACGGCTCGAGGGACAAACGCCAAACATCGTGTCATACGTTTGCTGAGTTTCGCGTGGCTTGCACGCTCGGCTTCGGAGGGTTGCCGCAATTTGGTGGCAGCCTTCTTGGCCACGCGATCGGCCTGAGCACTGCTTGTTGCGTGCCACCGTTGTTGAATAAACGTGTGAGTGCTGTTAAATTTTGGTGTGCTTTGATATGGGCGATTTCAGAGTCTACATCTCGATTGCTACTCCTTGTTTGGCGAGGGGTGCAGTGCTATCAGGCATGTTCTTCTTGTTCGCGTGCCGTGGGGCGTTCGATCAATGCCTCGAGAATGGTTGGCCGCTAAATCGGCCACGAATTCGGCGGCATTCGAGGACATGGAACGCCCACGCTAAAAGGGTGGCGGATGGATGATCTAGGATGGATGAGAAGGAGCAGGTGGATGGAGGTAGAGGTTCCATCTTCTTCCCTCCTCGTCGTTCTTTCTCTTTCCTTCCTTCCTCCTGCTTCTCTTCCTCCTCCGTCTTCTCCTTCCGCCCCCTTGTACCACATTGTGGTTACCAACGAATTCCAGCGACTCCTCATCCACACCCATCCTCCCTCTGTCATTCATCCCCCATCTCTCGTCTCTTCCATCTTGCGTTCGATCTGCCTCAGTCTTCATAATCCACCCTCCATGCTCTATCGTCTGTTTTTTTATCCTCCTCATCCATTCTGCATCATCTGTCCTGTATTTTCGATCCTACCGTAGATCCTTGATTCCTTTTACGTGTAGGTAATTCCTACCTCTCGCACCACCAGGCGTGTCCGTGTGCTGGGCAGGGCGTTTCGCCCGATACTCCCTCGCCAATTTTGATCCTGAAGCTTGGAATCTGCAAGAGTTTCAAGGATGGAGCCCAGGCCGTTTTCAGAATGTCGCTCTCACCTCAGCGCCGCGTGCATTCGTTTTAAGAATTCGCAGCAGTGTCGGGGATGGAGGCCGGTTCCTTTTCAAAGTGTGGTTCTCGCTTCAGCGCCGCGCACATCGATGCGATCTAACCTTGACCATCCGATGCAACACATACAATTCGGTGCACATCCATCCGACCCAACCGTCACCATCCTATGCAACAGCAGAATTCTGCGCACATCAATATGACCCAACCCTTTCAATAATTCGGCGCGCATCCATCCGACCCAACTCTTACCAATCTGTGCAACACATTGTTTCGGTGCACATCCATCCGACCCAGCCCTCACCTCCTTATGCGACATCTATTCTTCGGTGTACATCCATACGACGCAACCTTCGCCATCCGATGTTAAACAAGTGTCACATCCGTCCGACCTAACCTCCACCATCCCATGCAACAGACAATTCGGTGCACATCCATCTGACCCAACCCTCGCCATCCGCTGTAAACAGTCGTATTCGATACACACTAGCTGTCTTTCAACATCGACCCACCCCCTGGCCCCGAAGAGCCCCTGGGCACCAAAGCCAGAACAATTGGATACCTCGTTAGCAGATACAGACTAGATCAATCAGTTTCGGGCACCTCTCGCCGACTCCGGTTTTTGACCAGGCTGTTCCAGGCGCTCCCAGACGCTCCAAGACGCTCCCAGACTCTCCAAATCGCTACAATTCCTCCCCAAGCGCTCCCAGGCTCGCCGTCGCCACCAGCAGCACAAACATCCGCATCCTCATCTTCATCGTCCTCGTTGCCACAGCAGGCCCGATAGAGCAAATGACTTCAGATCGCGTTGGCGCGTGGGCTGCAAACTGTTTCCACAATTGTGCTCTCGCTTTGCTGGCGCCGCACACCATTGTTTTCACAACCAAAGACTGATAGAGGGCGAGCCGTTTTCAAAAGGGGGCTCTCGCCCTAGCGCCGTGCATAGTCTGCTTTCAGATTGTCCTCTGCTGTGCGAGTTAATGGCGATTTTTTTCCAAGATGGTGGGGACATTGGACAAGGAACCCTTAGATCAGAAGTCCAGGGTCTGGAAGCCGGTGGAGTTCCAATCGTGGGTCGACCATGGATGTCACTGCCGCCCCCATCAGAAAAGGAATCGTTCAGGGTCTGCAGCCTCTTGGGCACATTCCTTGCCGAACGCTCCGCCTCCTTGGGGTATCCCTTTGGTTGCATTCGAATGCAAAGTCCACCATCTACACACTCACTTGACCCTTTCTCGACCTTTACGACCCAGCGTTCCATATTATGCAATTATCACGAATGGATTGCGGCTCCACTTTTGAAGCGGGATTGTCGAGTGATCCTTCTGCGAAGCATGCGTCCACGACTTTGACATCCTGCAACTGTTAGAAATGTGGAGGGCTTATTCTTGTTAAGCGGAGGCTATATTTGGGCCTCCTTGAGGTGCTCTCGTGTGAAATTTCCGCGGACCTTCAGGCCATTGCTTTGGAATCCTGCAACGCTTAGACGGATGGAGGGCATGTGTTTTTCGAATTGAGCTACCCTGGCTACCCTGGCCGTTCTTCAAATTGAGGGAAAATCCTTTACAGCAGTTGCCGTCGTATGAGTAGGGGGCGACCGGCCGCTCGTCATTCAGGGGGAGGCGCCCACAGTGGAAAGGAACATGTGTATGGATTTTCGAGGAGGGGACTTGGGACGGGAGGGGTGTATTACAGCATCGGTTGACGCATCGTGGGTTTACTCTGGTCCTTTTCGTCCCCCCCTCCTCTTCCTTCTCCTTGTCCTCGTCATAGTCCGCCCGTCTTCCTCCTGTTCCTCTTCCTCTCGAGGAGGACGGGGATTGAGGGTGAAGGTTCGGGAGGATGAGGGAGGACGAGGGTGGAGAGTGAGGACGGCGGCGTATCTCCTCCCCTTCTCCCCCACAGGGCTCCTGAGGGCTCCGACGGTCTCCCGGGGGTGCCCAGAAGCCTGCGAAGGCCCCGCGGGGCCTCCAGGGGCTGACGATGGCAGGAACATCGCGATCCTCAGTCTCATTTCGTGGGGGAGGCTTCCCGATGTGTCGATCTTTCCATCCGTGGGTCCCGGGGGGCTCTCGACTCCTTCTCCAAGACGAGCTTTTCGTCGTGGGCGCTTTTTTTGCGGGCGTGGGGGCCCGGTCCGTCCCCCCGGTGGTCGACACAGCCGGGCAGACGTATGCTTATGTTGTCAAGGCGCCGAAGGCCTGGGTCCTCCTTCAAATTGTCCCCTTCCGAAGGGAAGCCAGCAACGGCCACGGGGTCGCCTCAGGAGGCCCCCAAGAGTAGAATCGCCGAAGAGCTTCGATCCTCGATCCTCCAACCTCGGACAGAGCGTCGTCTGGGTACCCTGGTAGAAGTCAGGGGGGAGGTTTCGGTTCGGGAGAGGAAGAGGATGGATTTTCGAGGGGGCGCAGTTCCAGAGCGGATGTATTGTCACAGTATTGCGCACGCAACAGTAAGGAGTACGACACAGAAAACGCTCTCTCAAACCTTGAACCCTCGATCCTCCTCCTCCTCCTCCTCCTCCTCCTCCCCCTCCTCCTCCTCCTCCTCCTCCTCCTCCTCCTCCTCCTCCTCCTCCCCCTACTCCTCGTCCTCCTCTTCAACAGGTCTGGTTCCACTGATGCCCCTGGAAACCTCCAGAGGTCCCCTTGGCCCCTGGAGTTCCCATGTGTCTCTGGAGGTCCCCAAAGGCATCTGGAGGCTTCCAGAGGCCTGGGGAGGTCTCCCGACGGCCACCGGGGCCAGTTTTTCACGGCGAGTAGCTTTTGATGACGCCGCGCCCAGGGGGGAGGCAGAAGGAGGTGGGCCTCAGGAGTAGTAGTAGGAGGAGGAAGAGGAGGAGGAGGAGGAGGAGGAGGAGGAGGAGGCTCAGGAGGCCGAAGGCCTCAGGCCTCCCGGGAAGCTCTCTGGGCCTTCTCCGGAGACGAGGGCCTCTCGGGAGGCCAGAGGGCCTCCGAGAAGCCCCACCGTCCTTTGCGAAGGCCTGCCCCCTCTCACGCCCCCCCAATCTCACCGCCCACCAAACCACCCCAACCCAACCCGAAGGCCCAAATTTATCCTCGATTTCCAGTGGGGGGGGGTCGGGGAACGTTGAAAAAACACATGGTATCCGTACCCCCCCCAACCCGAAATTCGGGTCAAATTCGGGTCTTCGGGTTGGGTTGGGGTGGTCTGGTAGGTAGTCACAATCGGCGCGCCGCCGATCAAAGAGGAGCAACAACAGTGACATTGGCAGTGCTCGATGTCTCTGAAGCCACCCGGGAAGCGGCGCCCTGTCCTGTCGTCCCCCCCCTCACTCCTCCGAGCCTCGTCCTCCTTCCCCTCCGCCCTCCTTCCCTCCTTCCCCCCTCTCCACTGGACCGCCGCACTAGGCGCGCCCCCAGCACGATCGGGTGCTCCCTCCTTCCTCCACGGGCACCCCTCGGCGGGCTCGAGCGCCAGTCAAAGGAACAAGCCTTTCATGGGTGGATTGTGGTGTGCAGGGGGGCGCTCGGGGTGAGGGGACGGGGCTGGCGTGACCCTCTTCTCTAGGTCTCCACCCAGTTTTCCCAAGTCGCGTTCTGGGCGGAACAGGGGGAGGAGCGAGGAGGGAGGAGGGAGGAGGGAGGAGGGAGGAGGGAGGAGGGAGGAGGGAGGAGGGAGGAGGGAGGGAGGGAGGGAGGGAGGGAGGGGGAGATAGGGAGGGAGGGAAGGGGGAAGGAGGAGAGAGGAGGAGGAGGAGGAGGAGGAGGAGGAGGATGAGGAGGCGGAGGAGGAGGAGGAGGAGAGGAGGAGGAGGAGAAGCCTCTTAGACGACATAATCCACAGGAGCATCTCGCCTCGGACAAGAGGAGGGACGGAGTGGCCCGGGACGCCTCCGTGCCGGTGCGCTCCGAGTGGCTGCGGGATCCCGACCAGCCCTGGGCCCGCCTCGAGGCGCTGATTCCGCCACCGGAGGGAGTCGAGGAGAAGGAGGAGGAGGAGGAGGAGGAGGAGGAGGAGGAGGAGGAGGAGGAGGAGGAGGACGATGAGAAGGACGAGGAGGAAATCAATGATGTTGGAGTAAACCCTCTTCATAGGCCCATACAACGGTGCAATTCCATTGATGGAATTTCCTCGTTGGAAGACACCCGTTTGAAGACCCTGAAGCATGCCAAAACATTGTTCTCGGGATTCCAACTCCACGGATAAGAACCTGATTGTTGCGTCCTGACGGTCCTGAATCATACCAGAACCTCAGTCCTAGGACTTGACCACAGAGAATCAACGTAACTGTTGCACCTGCATAATCCTGAATCCTTCCAAAACACAATTTCTGGTACGCTGATGATGGGAATATGTAAAACCCTTGAAATTTTGGTTGGCGAATGTGCGCTTCGATAAGGCGAGAGCCACATTTTGAAAACGACCCGCCCTCAGTCCGTGACACTCTTGCATTTTTCCAAAGAGTGTGCGCTGCGCTGAGGCGAGAGTCATATTTCGAAAACGACCCGCCTTCAGTCCGTGAAACTCTTGCACATTTTAGAGACGAATGTGCGCCTTGCTAAGGCGAGAGCCACATTTTGAAAACGACCCGCCCTCAATCTGTGAAACCCTTGCAATTATCAAAACGAATGTGCACCGCGCTAAGGCGAGAGCCACATTTTGAAAACGACCCGCTCTCAATCCGTGAAACTGCTGCCAATCTCTAAAAACGAATGTGCGCCGCGCTAAGGCGAGAGCCGCATTTTGAAAACGACCCGCCCTCCATCTGTGAAACTGTTGTCATTTTTTCATATTCAGAGTCATAGGTGGTAAGGAAGCGAAGCGCCGGGCACGCCCTAAAAACTGGCCTCGGGGTGCGGCAGGGAGAAGTTATTTAAAAGGAAAAGGAATGGAGGAGGAGGAGGAGGAGGAGGAGGAGGAGGAGGAGGAGGAGGAGGAGGAGGTTGAGGAATGCGAGGAGGAGAACTATTGGGGCAGGAGAAGGAGGAGGATGAGGGGGTTAGAGGAGGAGGTGGAGGAGGAGGAGGGTGAGGCGAAGGAGAAGGATGATGAGGAGGGAGTGTTGTAAGAAGATCAGTAGAGAGGAGGATGGAGAGCTGTAGGGTGGAGCGGGACGAGGAAGTCCAGCGCCGAGCCAGGTGTTCTACCAAGACTCGGGAGTCGCTGCCGGCGTGGGCTATTTCAGCGTGCCCCTCCTGGCGACAAGGCGGGTTCGTTGAAAGCGCAGTGTTCGACTCGCCAGGGCCGTGTCAGGATCCTGGGAGGGGAGGATGTAAGGTCAAGGTTCTTTAATGTTTTGTTCTTTGCCCCTCTTCCACATGTTTTTTCCCAACCATCCTGTGGTGTTGGGTCCTCGTTTTGAAGAGACGGTGCCCCGCGTTCCTCCC
>CAUYUJ010014690.1:121742-229242 GCA_963575745.1 Prorocentrum cordatum
GGAGGAGGAGAGAGGGAGGAGGAGGAGGAGGAGGAGGAGGAGGAGGAGGAGGAGGAGGAGGAGGAGGAGGAGGAGTACGGCGAAGAGGAAGGAGTGGGGAGGAGGGAGCTGTTGCCAAGGCGCGACACCGCGGGGCCTCTCGAGCAGAGGACCGGGAGCAGGAAGCCCGTGATCAGCCACTTGGCTCAGGGCAGCGGCGGCCTGCCAGCCGGCGTCCGTCCGCGCCAGGGCCGCGCGCCGCGAGGGGCCCGCGATGTGGCCGAGCCCGGGGCGGCGGCGACGGCCACGGGGCGGCAGCGTGCTGGCCCTGTCGCTGGCGCCCGCGCTGCTCGGGTGGCGCGGCTGCGCTGGGGCAGCGGGCGCCCCCAGCAGGAGGGCTCCAACTGCAGCCACGGCCGACAGAGTCGACTCTTCAGCATCGTTTGACCTACACACTGTTCATTTCTAATTATTCGAACATTCCTTGATCTTGTGGGGACCAAGATCCTGTCGTTTCTAATTGTTCCATCCTGGGCTTCATTGTTCCAGGAACACTTAGAAACGAGCACAATTAGAAATGAGCACGATTAGAAAGGAACGACGTGTATCCCCATCCCAACCGTGCCGCTCTGTCTCGGCTCAACCATCCCACCACCCCAGTTGGGGGCCAGGCCCCTTGAAACCCGAAGGGAGCAGCCTGTATCCCCATCTGGTGGGGTGACTCGGCCAGTGGGGCCCGGGCCATGCCAGTGGGGATAGGGATCGGTGACAGGATACTCCACTCTGGTTTCGGAAGGGGCCCGATGTTCCATACAGTGGAAGCCCATGCCAAGCAACACCCTGATTACTTCCAGGGTGCCCTGGGTTTCTTGGGCTTCGATGCTTCTGCGATAGAGAGCGTGACGCTCCCACACCACAAATCAATGAACGTTCGGGGTCTCAGGGTTGGGTTTCTTGTGGAAGGTTTCTTGCGGTGATTGTTGTTTCATTCATTGTTTGCCGATCGGCGCGGGCCCTCGCACCCCCCCTCCCCCCCCCTGGAGTGGATCTTGGTTGTTTTGGGCGCCTGTTTCGAGCAGGTGGAGTCTCCCCCACAACGGACGCACTGCTGCAAACAGTCGCACTGAACAGAGGTCCAGAGCCAGACCCCCCCCCTCCCCCACCCCTCCTCCCACTGTCTCGGGATGGGAAAAACCACACAGACACAATTAATCGTCGACTCCCAGGAATCGATGGGAAAATATGGGAAGTGGGGGGAAGACGAACACCCAGAATATGTGGGAAGATATGGGGAATCCTGGGATATTTGTGCTTATCCATCTGTGTGTGTCTGTGGGCCCCTTGGAAGGTCGGAGCGCCGACCGCAAAACGCTCACGTGGCCGAGCTCCTGCTGGCTGGTCCCTCTCCGGGCTCTGCCCTGCCCCCCCCCCCCCCCCCTGCGCGCCCCGGGGGTGCAGCCGAAGGCCCCCCCCCCCTTGGGGGCGCTGCGCCCTGCTCCTCGTGCAGGGGGCCCATGTGGTGAGACCTGTGGGCTGCACGGGCTGGCCCCGGCAGACCACGGGTCAGCGGAGGAACGGGTTCGGGGGCCCCCAAACGGGTCGGGGGTGGACAGACCTTCTACCCTGACACGTCGATTAAGGAATTGGCCGTTTTCGGTTCGCGAGAGGGCGTCGCGGCCGTCATTTTTGCGGGTCCAGGTCCGTCGGTTTCAGTCCCAGGCCGTTTTCATTAAGTAAGGGGAGGTCTACTAAAGGGAGGATTGTCCACCGCCGAACCTGTTGGCTGCAGGCTGGCCCCGGCAGACCACGGGTCAGCGGAGGAACAGGTTCGGGGGCCCCCAAAACGGGGTGGTGACCACTGCCACAGAGCGTGGATTGCCCCTACCCCGCTTTCGCTTCCAGGCAGGACCGAGTCATGCCACGCGCCTCCTCGTGAAGCGGCCTGACTAGTACAGGCCGTAGTTTGGCGTCGCTTGGCATCTCTTGGAAGCGAGGGTGGTGCAGGGTGCCCATGTGGTGAGACCTGTTGGCTGCATCGGAAGCCGGGCAAGGGCTGCTAAATCCGTGGCTGCTAAAATCGACCTCCAGGAAGTTGTCTTCGTCCTTCCGGGAGGAAGCCCGTTGACTGTTTCGCGTGCCGCGCCTCATTCGCGGAAGTTGTTTTTTCCTTCCGGGAGGGCCGTTTTAGCAGCCACGGTTTTAGCAGGCTTCGCCCAGCTTCCCACTGCAGACTGACCCCGGCAGACTACGGGTCAGCGGAGGAACAGGTTCGGGGGCCCTCAGACGGGGTGGTGACCACACCACACCGTGTGGTGAGTCGGCAGGGATTCGGGGTCACCGCACGCTTTTGGGACTCGAGCCTCTCTCTCCAAGAATGCCTCGGGCGACAGGGGCTCCCAGGGTCCCAAAACCGTGCGGTGACGGACCGTGCGGTGAGATCTTGGGGGATTCCGAGGTCACCGCACGGTCTGTCACCGCACCGTTTCGGGACTTCAAAAAGGTACCCACACCTCTACCCTTCGCCTCTTTTCCCCTTTGTGGGCCGTCTGGGAGGCCCTCGTCGACACCGCTGGATTCGCCTCGAAGTCCTGGTCGGAACGCACCCCGGGAGAGGTCCGGGGAGTGGCGGTATCAGAGCACCCCCCCCCCCTCCCCCCTTCCTTCCGCCCAATATCGAAACGCCGAATAAAAAAATGCTCACACCGCCACACTCATCGGTCAACGCCATGGCCGACCAACTGACCGACCGACGACGACGTCTACGACTGACCGACGACGGACGACGACTGGCGCGTGCGCCCGCGCCACCGCTGGCGTGCCGCTGGCCACCGCCAGCGGCGCCCGTGCGATGGAAACCGAGTTCAGACTCCGGAAACGCAAGCGCGGTGGATGCGATACAGGCCTTGGGAAAAAATAGTGAACGTTCATGCCACATTCATCTGTCAACGCCGCCCCCTCCTCCAATGTTCAAAGTTGGCGCTGGGTCTGATGACTTGCTCGACCGCAGTCTCCTCCGCACGTGCCAACTTTGAATGTGGGGGAGAGGGGGAGTGTCCATTGACTGCTTCCGTCCACCGTATGTCTTCCCGATTCCTGTTTTTGATCGTGAGTCCTCTGGCTTGTGCACCTGGGCATGTCCCGAGCTCTCTCGGACGAATCTCGTGCTCTCATCACAGAGACGTGCACACGCACCCTGGCCAGGCCAGTCTTTTTTGCTCAGGATCGGTGCAGATGTCTTCCTGGCCGGGCTAGGAGGGCGTGCACATCGACCCCGGGCCCAAGATTGGCCTTGCCAGGATCGGTGCCTCCGGGCCTCTTGGAGGGGGTCCGAGTTGATGGGATCGATGGGGTCGCGCCGCATCGCCGATGCATCGGCGGCGCAGCTCGACGTGGGGCCCGATCCTCTCAATGCCGACGGTGCCGATGCATCACCGATGTCGCCGGTGCATCTCCGATACATCGGCGATGCATCGGTGATGCGGCGCTATCCTGAGACCCCAGATGCTCGGACTGAATTCGGAGGCCTTTAGTGTCGGCGTGTAGTTGGTGTCCTCTTACCCAGAGGGGTCGCTCCAGAGGCGCAGGCGAAGTACGCGCCTGGCTCCACGTTCGCATGCTCAAGCGGGGAGCAGGTCAGTTCATTTCGATCTGATCGACCCGATTCGATGTCGACTGCGGCCGGCCCGATCCGATTCGATTTCGATATTCCGACGATGCGATGCGGCCCGATGCTTGCATGGCTCCGTCGTGCATCCTGGCGCAGCCGATTCGATCCTGCTTGTGTGCCGATGCAGCCCGATCTGATGCGCACCTCGAATCCATCCGATTCGCCGAGCGGGCTGATTTCGAAGAAGGAAAACCGCCATAAACGTAAACTTTGGGCGCTCCGCGCGGATTTCTTGGATCCGCGCTGGGGCCCCCCGGCGCCCGCCATAAACGTAAACTTTGGGCGCTCCGCGCGGATTTCTTGGATCCGCGCTGGGGCCCCCCGGCGCCGCCTCCGGCGCCGCCCCTGGCACGCTCCGCGCGCCAGGGAGGGGGGTCCAGCGCAGATCCAAGAAATCCGCGCGGAGCGCCAACAGTTTATGTTATGCCGTTTTTTCTTCTTCTATGACTGATCTTGGCAGGTCAAGAATGTTCGCGGTTCGGTCGCTTCGGTTGTGTCGCAGTTGGTTGCGTCCAGTAGGTTCGGCTCGGTCGGTTCGGGTGTTGCTGCCGCGCCGCTTCGCCCTTCTGGGCTGCAAGCGGCACGGCCTGTCGAATTCGGTTGGTTTCCGGCTTCGTTGCCGTCGGTTCGATCGGTTCTCGACCTTGCTGTCGCCGTGAACGGCCTTGCAGGTGCCCTACGAGGCCGTCAACGACGACTACTGCGACTGTGCGGACGGCGGGGACGAGCCTGGGACCGGCGCCTGTGCAGGGCAGGACGCCACGCTGTTCCACTGCGAGAACAGTCGGGCGTTGCTAGAAGTGCCCCTGGCTCAAGGTTCCCCTACGATGTCCAAGGAGGCCCCCACGGCCTCCAGGGGCTCCAAAATGGATCGAAAAGCTGGGGGCACCTTGGGCCAGGGGCGCCTTGAGCAACCCCCGAAACAGGGGGAGCGTGCCGCAGCTGGTCTACAGCTCGCGGGTCGACGACGGCATCTGCGACTGCTGCGACGGTAGCGACGAGGCTGGGCCGTCTCAGCGGCGGGCCGGCGCCGCCGCGTGCCCCAATCGGTGCGAGGAGACGTCGGCGCTCCACCCCACTTCCTCCTCCCTCTTCCCTCCTCCCTCCTCCCTCCTCCCTCCTCTTCCTCCTCTTCCTCCTCCTCCTCCTCCTCCTCCTCTCTCCTCCTTCTCCTCCTCCTCTCCTCCTCTCCTCCTCCTCCTTCTCCTCCTCTCCTCCTCCTCACCCTCTCCTCCTCCATCCTCCTCTTCCCTCCTCCTCCTGCTCCTCCTCTTCCTCCTCCTCCCCTCTTTCTGCACCTTTCCTCCTCTCCTCCTCCTCTCCTCCTCCGCTCCTCTTCTTCCTCCTCCTCCTTCCCTCTTTCTCCACTTTCTCCTCCTTCTCCTCATTCTCAGCATCACCCTCACCATCATCATCATCATCATCATCATCATCATCATCATCATCATCATCATCATCATCATCATCATCATCATCATCATCATCATCATCATCATCATCATCATCATCATCATCATCATCATCATCATCATCATCATCATCATCATCATCATCATCATCATCTTCATCTTCATCATCATCATCATCATCATCATCATCATCATCATCATCATCATCATCATCGTCAGCATCATCACCAGCAGCACCATCATCATCATCAGCATCATCATCATCAGCATCATCATCATCAGCATCATCATCATAATCATAATCAACGTCATCATCAGCATCACCACCATCATCAGCAGCATCAGCAGCATCAGCAGCATCAGCATCAGCATCATCAGCATCACCAACATCATCAGCATCACCATCATCATCATCATCATCATCATCATCATCATCATCATCATCATCATCATCATCATCATTATCACCATCACCATCAACATCATCATCATCATCAACATCATCACCATCATCATATCGCCATCATCATCATCAGCATCATCATCTGTCTCCTCCTCGCCGGTCCACGATTCAGGCAACTCGATGGGCGGTGGAATTCGTCGAGCGCGTGGCGAAATCCGAACCCAACCCCTGCCTCCCATCGATTCGTTGGAATCGATGGTTGGTGAGGGTAGTGTTCGGATGTCGCCACCTCAGGAGGAGGGCCAGCTTTTCAAGCGGCAGCGCGAGGAGCAGGTCAGGATGCTCCAGGCTGGGCTGAAGAGGAAGGCGGAGCTCGAGGCCAAGGCGAAGGCGGACCACCAGAGGTGGGCCGCGGAACTCGACAGGCTGAACAGCGCTCGCCCTGGCCTGGAGGCGGCCCTGCAGAGGGCAAAATCGGGCGCCGAGGCCGAGAAGCCCCGTGGCGGGGCTGCGGCGGGCGGCTGTGCCGCCGAGCTCCGGGAGCTCGCGGTCCTGAGGGAGACGGTGCGGACGCAGCAGGAGGAGATGCGGCTCCTTCGCCGCGACATTGACGCCTTGAGGAAGGCCCTCGGGAAAGAGGGTGGGGCCAGCACTGCCGCCGCAGACACCGAGGCGGCGCCAGTGGTGTCAGAGTACGCTAAGTGGATGGACGGCGCGGGCGACGGGTCGGGCGTCGCCGATCAGGCTCCCCCAGAATCCGCCGGGAAGGACGAGGACGAAGGTGAAGATGGGCGGCCGCCGCCTTACAGGCAGGAGGACGCTGCCGATCCGGAAGACGCTCGTGCGGAGGCCAGCGACCCAGCCGAGGGCTGGCTGTGGTCTCTGAGGGCTGGGATCGGCCGCATCTTCACCAAGCTCTCTGGAGGTTCCGCCGTGGATCAGGCCCAGCAGAAGCTTGACAGCAACAGGCATGAGGCAGCCGAGCTCACCAAGAAGCTGGAGCGGCTCAAGCACGCAGACGCCGACCACTCCGGATTCGCGTCACTCGCTGGCACCTGCCTCGAGAAGAAGGACTCGCAATATACCTACGAGCTCTGCTTCTTCGACTCGGCCAACCAGGGCACTGTGGTGCTGGGCCAGTGGAGCGGCTGGGTAGGACCTCGAGAGGCGCGCTTCGAGGGCGGCGACGAGTGCTGGGGCGGCCCCGCCCGCTCGCTGAGGGTCCTCTTCCGCTGCGGCAGTGGGGAGGAGGTGCACGAGGTCACGGAGCCCTCGCGCTGCTCCTACGAGGTGCACATCTCGCACCCGGGCGCCTGCGACCCAGGGGACGAGGCTGCCCTACTCGCCCCGCCCGTCCGGCGCCCGAGGGACGAGTTCTGAGGCCCGCCGAGGCCTGCGGCGTCCCGCCCCGCGGGGGGAAGGGGCGCGCGGGCGTACAGACCGTGCTCGCTTTTGCAGGAGAAGGAGGAGGAGGAGGAGGAGGAGGAGGAGGAGGAGGATAACCAATGTTGACCCGAGACGCATCAACGATGCTGCAATACTCCTCTCAGCTATGTCTGTCGCCATAGGCCCCTACAACATGTATCTGCATTGCGGGCAGTGGCCCATTAGAAGACAAGCCTCTGAGAATGTTGAACCGCTCCAGAACATCATTCCTGGGATTTGAGCGCCGCGTATCAACTTGGCTGCTGCGTCCTGACAATCTTAAATCGTACCAGAGCACAATTCCTGGGATGCCGACACCGTGATTCAACGAAACTGTCGAGTCCTGACAAGCCTAGGCCCTACCAGAATACCACTCTTTAAATTTCAAACATGCGAATCCTTGAGCCTGCTGCCAACTTTGAAGACGAATGTGCGCGGCGCTAAGGTGATCGCCACATGTTGAAAAGGAACCGCCCTCCATCGTCAAACCTGTTGCAGCATTTTCAGACGAATATGCGCGGCGCAACGGCGAGAGACGCATTTCAAAAACGGCCCGCCCTCCATCCGTGAAGCTGCTACAAACCTCTAAGACGAACGTGCGCGACGCTAGGGCGAGAGCCTCGTTTTGAAATACACGGTCCCTCCATCCGCTAAACGGCTACCAACATTCAAGACGAATGCGAGCGGCGCTGAAGCGAGAACCATATTTTGAAAACGACCCGCCATCCATCCGTGACACTGTTACAAGCTTTCAAAGACAACGGTGCGTGGCGCTGATGCGAGAGCCACATCTTGAAAAAAACCCGCCCTCCATCCGTGAACCTGTTGCAAATTCCAGACGCTTCGCGTAACCCCGCCAGCCCATCCAGAAACGATGCCCAGAGGAGTTGCCTCGATCAGGGAAGTGGGCAGCACGCAGAGGAAGGGTCCCCCAGTGGAGGCCTCTTGGAGCGTCTTGGGTGCCTCGGCGAGCTTATTGGGGCCTCTTGGGGGTCTTTTGGGAACCTCTTGGAGGCCTCTTGGGCGCCTCTTGGAGCCTCGTGGGCGCCTCTTGGGGCCCTCTTGAAGCGCTCTTGGGAGCCTTGGGAGTGCTCTTGGGGCTGTCTTGGAGGACATCGATCAAACAAGAGGGGAGCTTTAATTAGCGTTGCCCCCCCAAGAGGCCAAAATGGGGCCAAAACCTTAGTAACACCTGTGATTTTGGCTTCCTCGCCGAGGCCGTTTTGGACGCCCTGACATCTCGCGACCGGCCCCGTCCAGGTCCAGGGGAGGGGGTAGGGGGAGGGGTGAAGACTCCCTCCCCGCCCGCAAGCCGACTCGCTCACTCCCACCCGCCCTCCCAACGCATACGTAGCACCCGAGCCCGGCCCGAGCCGCAGCATATTCAGCAGTCGTCTTTGGATGGGCAGCTACTGGGGGCGAATCCGCCGCTGCCGCCGCCGCCGTCTTTGCCGCCGCCGCCGCCCGCCGCCGCCGCCGCTGTCCGCCGCCGCCGCCGCCGCTGCTGTTCGCTGCCGCCGCCGCCACCGCGCGCCCGCCGCCGCCGCCGCCCGCCGCCGCCGCCGCCGCCCGCGCTGCCGAATCGCCGCCGCCGCAGGCGCTGCCGCCGCAGGCGCTGCCGCCACCGCCGCCGCCGCCGCCGCCACCGCCGCCGCCGCCGCCGCCCCCGCCGCGCCGCCGCCGCCGCCACCGCCGCCGCCGCCGCCGCAGCCGCCGCAGCCGCTGCAGCCGCCGCAGCCGCCGCAGACGCCGCAGCCGCCGCCGCCGCCGCCAAGTGTACCCTGTAATGTTTTTTGACGGTGATGGTGGGGGGAGGCCGCATCGGTTTCGCTGCGCATGCTCCGAATTTGGAGGCAGAGTGTGTTTTGCATTTTTTTGTTAGCAGATATGGTGGGGGGGCCCTCATTGGCTCGGGTTGGCTCTCAGTCGCCTGGGGGAGGGGGTGTATATTAATAGGGAACAGTGATAAACGCCTCCCCGAAGGGGAAGCGGGGCAGATGGAACACAAACCACCCTGGACCACCTAGGCCTTAAAGGGCTGGTGCGATTTTGAGTTTCAGGGTCATAGATGGTGAGGAAACCTCAGGCGAAACGCCCGTCCCGCCCTACCGACACGTCTGGGGGTGCGACAGGGATGTTATCTATAAGAAGCAGGAATGGAGGAGAGAAAGAGGGACAATGTTTGTCGCCCTGACAGAGTGGGCCCCTGGGGCCAGAGGGTCATCAAGGATCTTGCTGCTGGGAGGCATCCTGCTTGATTCGAGGTCTTGCCTGAGCCAGACGCATACGTTTTTGTTGGCCTCGGCGTGCCATTCTGAAGGATTTCACGCTGGAGTTCTGGACGTGGACGAGGCGGAAAGGAGGAGGAGGAGGAGGAGGAGGAGGAGGAGGAGGAGGACGGGGAGAGGGAGTGCGTCGCGGCAGGCACCGCGTGGGACCCCCGTGCGGGGTGGGAGTGGGCCCGCCGGGGCTGGAGCAGTCGAGGGGAGTGGCCGCAGCCAAGGGCGGGCTGCACAGACCCGCCAGGCTGGCCAGCCTGACGGGCGGCGGGGGGCAGTCGGGTGCAACGACGAGGGGGGGGGGGGCAAGGCACAGGGGGGGGGCGCATCCAACCCCCCATCGCCCACTCATCGCCGATGGAGGCCCGATGGCCCCCAACTTGCCCAGGAAGGTGCGGACTCACTATCGGGGGTCTATCGCCGATCTATCGGCGATGCATCGCCGGGTCCAGGTCGATGTCCCCCCCTATGCCAGTCCCCACCCTCCTTATCGTTGCCCCTCAGGCAGGGGCAGGAGCAGAGTAAGGAGGCAGGAGAAGGATGAGGAGAAAGGCCGTCTATCATCATCTACCAGTGGTCGGCGTCACCCTAGCAGACTGATACTATGTGTGCGTCGCCCCACCAGGGGCGACGCGCGGACCGAGGACTGTTATAGTATATGCGTCGTGGCGGGCGTTTTCTGGCCACACCGCTCAGGAAGCGATGCACTGCAAGATGAGAACAATCTATGCTCGGGTCGGACGCGCGCCTCCAGGGAGGACATGTAGTACCAGCATGTCCCTGTGCGTCCCAAGTGGGCCTCCACTCTGAATCGTCCCTCCTTTCCTGGCTCCTAAACCTCCTCGGAGGCTTGTGACAGCAGCGGCGCACTGCAACACCTCCTTGTCCTCCGCCCCTTCCTTCCCCCCTTCCTTCTCCTCCTACTCCTCCTCCTCCTCATCCTCATCCTCCTCCTCCTCCTCCTCCTCCTCCTCCTCCTCATCATCATCATCATCATCATCATCATCATCATCATCATCATCATCATCATCATCATCATCATCATCATCATCATCCTTCCCCTCTCCTCCTCCTCTCCTCCTCCCCCTCCTCCTTCTCTCCCCCCTCCTCCTCCTCCTCCTCCTCCTCCTCCTCCTCCTCCTCCTCCTCCTCCTCTCTCCTCCTTCTCTCCCTCTCCTCCTCCTCCCTCCTCCTCCTCCTCCTCCTCTCATGCTCCTGCTCTGCTCCTCCTCCTCCTCCCCCCTCCTCCCCCTCCCCCTCCTCCCCCTCTCCTCCCCCTCCCTCCTCCTCCTCTCCCTCCTCCTCCTCCTCATCTCCTCTCCTCCTCCTCCTCCTCCTCCTCCTCCTCCTCCTCCCCTCTCCCTTTCCTCCTCCTCCTCCTCCTCTCTCCTCCTCCTCCTTCCTCCTCCTCCTCCTACCTCCTCCTCACCTCCTCCGTCCCTCCTCCGCCTTGGCAGGCCTGCGCGCCTCTCGACCCCCCAATGCTCTTGCAGCGGGCCCCCGGGTGTCGCGGAGATCTGCTCCCGGGGGCCCGTCGCGACCTCTCGGCGATGCATCGCCGACACCATCGGGGGAGGGGGAGGAGGAGGGGGAGGAGGAGGAGGAGGAGGAGGAAGAGAGGATGAGGAGGAGGAGGAGGAGGGAGGAGGAGGAGGAGGAGGAGGAGGAGGAGGAGGGGAGGAGGAGGAGGAGGGAGGAGGAGGAGGAGGAGGAGGAGGAGGAGGAGGAGGAGGAGGAGGAGGAGGAGGAGGAGGAGGGGGAGGAGGAGGGGGAGGAGGAGGAGGAGGAGGAGAAAGAAAAGGAACGCCCGCGGCTCGCCCGGTGGGGAAAGTGAGAGGGGGCGGCCTCCTCGGAAGGCTCCGAAGTCCCGCGGCCTCACATAACAACACCCAAGTACAACGCCTAGAACATGGCGCAAAAGCGCCCACCGCGCCGCCAATTTCTTCAACGCTCATCAAAGGGAGCAAGAAGCGGTTTGCAAATGTGGTCGTTTTTTGCGAAACGACTCGCACTCCCCCGCGTCGACCGCCCCGAACTTTGAAATTGGGGCAGGGGGGGTGGACCCGCTTCGACACGCATTCGGGATGGGCGTCTTTTTCGGAAACCACGGCAGCCCCCCTCCCCCCATCGCTGCTTCTCGCAGTGGGAGGAGGGGGACGACAACAGCGACGATGACCGACGACGCCGACGACGCCGACGACGACGACGACAGCAGCGGCGAGGCGCCAGCACAGCGGAGCGCTGCCGCGTCAGATCGCCGGCGACGACGACGGCCGACGCCGACGGACAAAGACGACGCCGACGATGACGACGACGGCAGCGACGAAAATGATGGCGACGACGACGACGTCGACGGCGCCGACGACGCCGCCGCAATCAACGACGACGCCGCCGACGACGACGACGGCGGCGACGACGACGACGTCGACGACGGCGTCGACGGCGGCGGCGGCGTCGGCGACGGGGAGGCAGGCCGGCCGCCCTTCGGGCCACAGGCCCGAAGAGCTGCGGGCACGGCGCAGGCGGCCCGGTGCGCGCCGTGCCGATGCTGGGCTTCTCTGCCGCGGAGCCCGCGTGGCCGAAGGCGCCGCGTGGGCCTCCTCTCCAGGCGTCGGGGGCGGCCGGGAGAGCGGGGGGCACTGATCCAGGTCTCCCAGACTGGGTCGGAGCAGATGGGGTCGGAGGATCGCGCCGCCTCGCCGATGCATCGCCGATGCGGCTCGATGCGGAGCCCAATTTGCCTCACGCTGATGCACCGCTGACGTCGCCGATGCACCGATGGTGCACCGCCGATGCATCGCCGATGTATCGCCAATGCATCGCCGATACTCAACCTGAGCTCCAGGCTGTGCAATTTGTTTCACACCTGGCATTTTTTTTTGGTATGGGGTCCCAGAACCATCACATATTGATCCGATTTGGAACATGCCGCAGAAAGATATCTGGGATTCCGCGATGTTTCGTGATGTTGCATGTTTTCGCGACGTCAGATCTCAGGGTAGGCGGTGTGTGTCTGTGTGTGCGTGCGTGCGTGCGTGCGTGCGTGCGTGCGTGCGTGCGTGCGCGTGTGTGTGTGTGTGTGTGTGTGTGTGTGTGTCTGTGTCTGTGTCTGTGTTTTTTTTTTGTGTGTGTGTGTGTGTGTTTGTGTTTGTGTTTGTGGATATCATGGCCAGATCCGTGACACCTCCCTGGAATTTATGGCCATTTTCTTGTTCGTCATACGTCCGTGGGCCCCACCTGGGCCGCGAACGTGCCTTGGGTCATGATGAGCGCACCCCCCTCTTTGATGCACCTCTCCTGGACTTCACCGACAGGCAGGCCCAGGAATAAGGTAAATATCAGCCAGCGCAGGCTCCAAATAGATCAGAAGACTGGAACGAAGTAGACCGAAGTGGAATGAAGTAGACTGGACTGGAGTAGACTGGGCTGGACTGGGGTAGACTCTACTTCACTCTACTTTACCCGACTCTACTCTACCATCTACCCTGTTCTGCTCTGCTCTGCTCTACGCTACTCTAGCCTACTACCCTACCCTACCCTCACCTTCTCTACTCTACTCTACTCCACTCCACTCCACTCCACTCCACTCTACTCCATCATTATCCCGTATCGGTGTATACACCTACTCTGCCACGCATCGGCCGATCGCAACCAGGCCTGGGTGGTCCTATCCTACCTGTCAAAATTACTCCGACGGAAAGACCCCAGATGAAAATTCGTTCGGCTAATCTGGAAATAACCTTCACTGTCATCCTCGCGATTAGTGAGGCGCCCTTATTGTCTTCTCCGCGTCATTATGATTTTCGCCCTGGCGCAGAGCCCTCACCCGCTCCCTGTTGTTTGCTTCGTCCTGGCGCTGCCCTTGCCTCGCCCTCCTGCTGTTTGCTTCGTCACCCACCACCTCTCCTGTCTATTGCACGAGCGCGCGCGTCGATTTTCCTCGACGCCGTCGCCGCCTCGGCCAGCGCCGGCGCATTCTCGAATGGCCGCGTCGCGCGGCCGTTGGGACAACCCCGCGGGCCAGGCCCTTGGGGCAACCGCGCGTGCCGCTGGGGCGCGGGAGCAAGCCGTTGGGACAACCCCGCAGGCACCGAGCCAGTCACGGCCGCGCTCAGGCGGGAGGCAGCACGAAGTCAAGCTCTGCGGCGAGCCCGATTCGGCCGAGGATGGGTCACCACCCCTGGCCTGGAAGCAAAAGGGTTCCCCCTTGCGCTCGATTCGGCGGACGATGGGTTAATGCCGCCAGCCCGGAGACAAGGGTTTCCCCCTGCCTCCGCTTCGGCCGAGGATGGTTCACTATCCTGGCCCTAACGCAAGGGTTTCCCCCTGCGCCCGGCCGCCGTCGTCGTCCTCACCTCTTCCTCCTCGTCTGATGGGTTGGGCGAATCGCCCTCTGAAGGGCGCATAGGGAGGGGGGTCCCGCGTGAGACTTCCTCACAGTTCATTCACAGACGAGGCTTCCCGCCGGATACTTCCTCCATAGTCAGGTTTCGGGAGCCCCAAAGAGACGACAGTTACCGGGTTGAGGATGACCCGCCCGGATTAAAACATGAAGTGCGGGCCCCATGGGGAAAGGGCTCCCGCCTGAGACTTCCTCACTGTTCACTCGCAGGCGAGGCTCCCCGCCATATACTTCCCCAATCTTCAGGCCGTGGGAGCCTAGAAGTGACGACAGTTACAGGTTCGAGGATGACCCGCTCGGATTCAAAACGCGAAGGGCGGGCCCCATAGGGAGGGGGCTCCCGCCTGATACTTCCTCACCGCTCTCTCAGACGTTTCAGGGGCCCAAAAGCGACGACAGTTACAGGTTTGAAGAGGACCCGTTCGGATTTAAAACAAACATGAAGCGCGGGCCCCATAGGGAGGGGGTTCCCACCTGAGATTTCCTGGCAGTTCATTCACAGACGAAGATCCCCGCCGGATAGTTCCTCCATGTTCAGGCCACGGGAGCCCCAGAGTGACGACAGTTACAGGGTTGAGGAGGACCCGTTCGGAATAAAAGCGTGAAGTGCCGGCCCCACAGGGAGGGGGCTCCCGCCAGAGACTATCTCACAGTTTACTTACAGACGAGGCCCCCCGCCCGATACTTCCTCCATGTTCAGGCTCCCGGAGCCCCAAAGTGATTACAGTTACAGGGTTTAGGATGACCCATTCGGAGGAAAAACATGAAGTGCGGGCCCCGTAAAGGGGGGGGGGGGGGGCTCTCGCCAGAGACTTTCTCACAGTTCACTTACAGACGAGGTTCCCCGCCGGATACTTCCTCCATAGTCTGGCTTCGGGGGCCTAAAAAGTGATGACAGTTACAAGTTTGAGGATGACCCGTTAATATTAAAATCATGAAGTGCGGGCCCCATAGGGTGGGGGTTCCCGCCTGGGAGTTCCTCACAGTTCATTCACAGACGAGGCTCCCGCCTGATACTTCCACCAGGCCTCGGGAGCCCAGAAGTGACGACAGTTACAGGTTCGAGGATGACCCGCTCAGAGTGAAAACATAAATGGCGGGCCCCATAGGGAGGGGGCTCCCGCCAGAGACTTCTCGCAGTTCACTCACACACGAGGCTCTCCGCCGGATGCTTTCTCCATATTCAGGCTTAAGGAGCCCCAGAGAGACGACAGTTACAAGGTTGAGGATGACCCGCTCGGGTTAAAAACGTGAAGTGCGGGCTCCATAGGGCGAGGGTTTCCCCCCTGAGATTTCCACGCACTTCACTCACAGACGAGGCTTCCGCCTGAGACTTCCCCCGTATTCAAGCTAGCTGATGAGTGAGTGGGTGAGTGAGTGAGTGAATGATTGAATGAGTGTCGATGATGATGAGGATGATGCAGGTGATGAGTGAGTCGGTGAGTGAGTGTGTGATCGAGTGATGGGCAAAGTGGTCAAGGTGGTCTGTGTGTGTGGGTCAATGTGAGTGTGAGTGAGTGTGTGTTCCTGTGTGTTCCTGCGCGGGCTGTTCAGAGAAAACAAGAATCCCACTTTGGATGTGGGGAAAACACAACACCAGAGGAATACGCTCCGTCTCGTCGTGGGCGTTGTGTCTTCGACGCTGCAGCATGCATGGCAAGAACGGGACACATCGCGCAACGTCGTCGGACGAACCTGTCGTTCTCTCTTCCGTTTGCGATGTGAGAGCGCAATCCAATCCATGTTTCAGGTTGTGCCCCATTCGATCCCTGTTGCTGTGGGAGTGAGGGTGGGAACAGGCAGGGCCTGCTGACTCTACCCGATCTCACGCTCTACTCTTCTCTACTCTACTCCATTCGACCCGGCTCTACTCGACGATCTACCCTACTCTACTTTACACTACTCTACCCCACTCGATTCTACCCGACCCAGTTCCAATACATCATTATCTACTTCATTCAGCCCTACTCCTGGCCTGCTCAATTATACCCGACTCCTCTATTCTATTCACTCTACGCTATTGTACCAATCGTCCTCTACTTTACTCCTCTCTGCTCTACTCTTTTATAGTGTACCCTACTCGGCTCAACTCTGCTCTGTTCAACCCTATGTTGCTACTCTACCCTGCTCTGCTCTACTTTACTTCTCAGTTGTACGATTGTTGGGCGAGTTGTGTGGTGCCATTGGAATAGCCACAGGACGCCATTGCAATAGTAGAGGAATACATGCGGATACAGAAGACGCCATGTCGATAGCAGAGGGCGCCGCGTGGATACTGCGGAAGCCATGCGGGCAGTGGTTGCGATTGTTGAGCGATTGTTGGGCCGCCAATGGAGTAGGTACAGGAAGCCATCGCAATAGCAGAAGACGCCATGCGGATGCACAGGATCCCATGCGGATAGCAGAGGACGCCTTGAGGACACATAGGAAGTCGTGCGGACAGCAGAGGGCGCCATGTGGATACAGAAGAAGTCATGCGAACAGTTTGGCGAGTGCATGGGCAAGCTAGAAGGGATTGGGTGCCCTCTGGTTTCCCTTCCTCCCCCTCTCCGGCAGATATAGCCGTCCGCTTCTCCCCCTCTGGGCTCCCGCTGGGTCCTCTTCATCTCTCCCTCCTCGGTGTTCTCTCATCCACTGCTTGTCCATCCTCCTCCGTTGCGTAATCCCTTTTTTTTTCGCTTGCCATGTGGGACAAGCGGTTACTTTTCAAAGCGCAACAGGCAGCCCCCCACATAGAGACATGCTTTAGGACCGCGAATCCTGACCCGAGGCCAGCCCACATGAAAAAGGAGAGGGAGAGCGCGAGCGATAGAGAGAGGGACAGAGCGAGAGAGAGAGAGAGATAAAGACAGAGTGAGAGAGAGAAATATTGGGAGGGGGAGGACGCGGATGAGGTCGAGAATTGTTTTGCGCGTTATTGCATTGCCCTTGCGGACTACATTCCGCGAAGGCGTTCCCAAAAAGGGTCGACAAAAAAAGAGGTATGAGAGGACAGGAAGGTGGAACGTCGTGGAACTGGTCAGTTGTTTTCAAGTGCTCGGAAAGCAACACGCGCCCCAAACCCATCCAGTCTGGAGTTGGCATCCCCCCCTTTCTCACCTCATGCCCCTATTTCCCCCCTCTGACTCCCCCAGTCCCGGATCACCCATCTCTCCCTTCAGCGTCTTCTTGCCCTTCCCCCGTTCTTCCCCTGCCCGTTGGCCCCCCCCCCCACCCCCCTCCACTCCTCCCCCATCCTTGTCCCCCCCGTCTTCGCACAAGATGACTACTCTCTGGATCGTTCCCTCTCTCTCTCTCTTTCTCTCTTTCTTTTTCTTTCTTACTATATATATACACACATTTCCTTGTGTCTGTTGTTTGTTCCTCTCTCTCTCTCTCTCTTTCGTTTTCTCCCTCTCTCTTTCTCCCCTTGTTGTTCCTTTCTCCAGCCCTCTGTGTTGGGTTCTCGTTTTGAATAGGGCGCTGCGGTCGGGCCTCCTTCTCCCCCCCATCCTCCGTCCTGCCTCCTACTTCGTGTCGGCTGCGTCCTACTTCCTCCAGCATGGCTCGTTCCTCCTTCCTAATTATCCGCGGGCTCGTGTGAGGCACGGCGGGGTAGCGGAGTAAACGGACCCAGGCGGGACTTCGCAGCTCTTTAGGAGGGGGGGGGGCGGGCGAATTGCGCAATTGTCGCCATTTTCGTTGGCTCTTCAGAGGCACGGCGGAGTAGCGGAGTATATGGACCCAGGCGGGACCTCGCTGCTCCCTGGGGGGATGCGACTTGCGCAACTGTCACCACGTTCGTGGGCTCCTGGGAGGCACGGTGGAGCAGCGCAGTACGCGCACCCGGGCGGGACCTCGCTGCTTCTGGTGGGGCCTGCGAACTGCGCAACTGACAGCATTTTGGTTGGCTCCTGGGAGGCACGGCGGGGTAGCGGAGTGCGCGCACCCAGGCGGGACTTCGCTGCTCCGTGGGGGGGGTGCGACATGCGCAATTGTCGCCCTTTTCGTGAGAGTCGCGACGGAGATGAGGGCAGCGCAGATCGTGCACATCTGGCGATGTGTTCTTTTTGTGCAGAGCGTCCATTCAACTATTCGCCTCGCGTGGAGAAGGAGTCGGGTACGTCTCGGCGATTGCCTCATTATCTAATTTTCCTCATTCTCGTCGTTCCCTCGCCTCGCTTGGGTCGGTGCTGTCCTCATTATCGTCGTTTCCTCCTGCTCGTCCAACTGCTCACCCTCCACCTCCTTCTTCTTCTTCTTCTTCTCCTTCTTCTTCTTCTCCTCCTCCTCCTCCTCCGATGTACGCAGCTCCAGTTTCCCGATCGCGCATAACAGAATGGGCTCTTTTTACCTAACAGCGAAGACTGATAGGTTTCTAGTTGACTCAAAAGAGCTCACAGATCACTCCACAGGGGGATCCGGGCAGGTGTTGGGGAGTTGCCGGGCGGCAGGGTGCCGGGCTCGTTTTTCACCAACAGTCACACACTTCGTGCTCTTCGACTTCCCAGAACTCCATTCCCAGGCCACATTCTCAATACCCGGATGCAACAGTCACACACTTCGTGCTCTTCGAGATCCCAGAACGCCATTCCCGGGCCACATTCCCGGATGCAACAGTCACACACTTCGTGCTCTTCGAGTTCCCAGAACTCCATTCCCGGGCCACATTTTGGATGCCCGGAGCCAACTGTAGGCCACTTCGTGCTCTTCGAGTTCCCAGAACTCCATTCCCGGGCCACATTTTGATGCCCGGAGCCAACTGTAGGCCACTTCGTGGTCTTCGAGTTCCCAGAACTCCATTCCCGGGCCACATTTTGAATGCCCGGAGCCAACTGTAGGCCACTTCGTGCTCTTCGAGTTCCCAGAACTCCATTCCCGGGCCACATTTTGAATGCCCGTAGCCAACTGTAGGCAACTTCGTGCTCTTCGACTTCCCAGAACTCCCATTCCTGGGCCACATTTTCAGCAGGGGCAAGAGCACGACGAGGAGGAGGACGAGCAAGACCAGGAGGACGAGAACGAGCAGGAGCAGGACGAGGAGCAGGAGGAGCAGGAGAAGAAGGACGAGCAGGAGGAGGAGGAGGACGAGCAGGAGGAGGAGGACGACCAGGAGGAGGAGGACGACCAGGAAGAGGAGGAGGAGGAGGAGGAGGGGAGGGGGAGGAGTACCAGGAGGAGGAGGAGGAGGAGGAGGAGGAGGAGGAGGAGGAGGAGGAGGAGGAGGAGGAGGAGGAGGAGGAGGAGGACGAGGAGGGAGGAGGAGGAGGGGGGGGGAGGAGGAGGAGGAGGAGGAGGAGGAGGAGGAGGAGGAGGAGGAGGAGGAGGAGGAGGAGGAGGAGGAGGAGGAGAGAACACCAGGAGGAGGAGGACGAGCAAGACGAGGAGGACGAGAACGAGGACGACCAGGAAGAGGAGGAGGAGGAGGAGGAGGAGGGGAGGGGGAGGACTACCAGGAGGAGGAGGAGGAGGAGGAGGAGGAGGAGGAGGAGGAGGAGAGGAGGAGGAGGAGGAGGAGGACGAGGAGGAGGAGGGGGGGGGAGAGCACCAGGAGGAGGAGAACGAGGACCACCAGGAGGAGGAGGAGGAGGAGGAGGAGGAGGAGGAGGAGGAGGAGGAGAGAGGAGGAGAGAGCACCAGGAGGAGGAGGACGAGCAAGACGAGGAGGACGAGAACGAGGACGAGCAGGAGGAAGAGGAGGAGGAGGAGGAGGAGGAGGAGGAGCAGGAGAAAGAGGAGGAGGAGGAGGAGGCAGGCTGAGGCTGAGGCTGTGACTGCGACTGCCGTTGACTGACTGAGGCTGTGACTGCGACTTGCCGCTGCGACTGTCATCGCGAATGCGACTACGACTGCGAGAACAGCAGAATTCGACAACTGGATTTTCATCTGAATCTTAAGGGGAATGCTTTCAGATATGCTTCTACACATCGCTGTTAGGTTGCTTTGCCGGGATAATTTAGAGTTACAGGTCGGCTAGGACACGCGTCCGCGGATAGCAACAACATCAGCGCAATGGGACGGGATCGGAGGGAGGGATCGGATGTTAGATATGGCGCGAGCGCACCTAGCTTGTCTCTCTCCCCTCTTCCCTCTCCCTTCGCCATGCCACTTCCAGGCACGGGCCATGTGGGTTCCCGGGCACACCAGGCAGATTCCTACATGTTGGATTTTCTTGCGGTGGATTCCCACCCGACAGGTTTGGGTTGCTATATTTTTAAACCGGCCCCCCCGGCCATTCCACCCCGCACACCTCGGCCGCCAGACCCCAAGTTGTCCCGAGTATCCCGAGTATCCCGCCTCGCGCCCGGCCAACCCCACCCTGCATACTGCGGCCGCCATACCCAGTTGCCCCGATGATCCCCGAGAGTCCCAGGTGTCCCGCCTCGCGCCCTCGACGAATCCGACAGAACTCAACATGACAGACCAGACCATGAGAGAACGGAACAGAGCATGACAGCACATGACAGACCATAACATCTCAGCATCATGACAAATTCTAGACGCTTCGCGTATCCCCACCAGCCCGTCCAGAAACGACGCCCAGGCGAGTAGAGGGTCGTCCTGAGGGGCTTTTCGGCGTCTTGGGTGCCTCGGGGGGGCCTCTGTGGGCTGTTCGGGATCCTCTTTGGGGCCTCCTGGGGGCCTCTTGGGGCCTCTTGGGGCCATCTTGGGGCCTTTGGGGGCCTCCTGGGCGCTTCTTGGGGCCTCCTGGGCGCTTCTTGGGTGCCTCTGGGGGGTCTCTTGGGGCCTCTTGGGGGTCTCTTGGGGGCCTCCTGGGGGCCTCTGGGGGGGCCTCGGAGCCATCTTGGAGGAGATCGATCAACGCAGGGGGGTTCCCTAATTCCAGTCCCCCCCCTCAGGAGCCACGATCCTCGTGAGGGGTGTCGAATTTTAGCCCTCCCAGGGGTCGTTCTTGGACGCTCTAACTACCCGCGGCCCCCCCTGTCCAGGTCAGTGGGGAGGGGGTAGGGGGAGGGGTAAACCCCTCCCCGAAGGGGAAGAAGGAGGGGTGGAAGAGGAAACTCGTTAAATCACCGACGCCCAGAGGGCTGGTGGGATTAGAGCATAACCGAACATCACACACCACCCTCTTTGACATAACATATCGCACCACGACACAACATTACATAACATATCGTAACACGTCAGCAAATCTTAGCGACGACAAATACGACAGAACACAGCATGACACAACATAAAATGACAGCATCGAACACGAGCATGACATACCATGACAGAACATGCCATAGCAATGCAATGGCATAATAGAGCGTAACATGACATTACACAACATACCAGAGCAAACACGACATACCATAGCATAATCTAGCATACCATAGCATATAGTGGCATGCCATACCATAACATGACACAGCACCACATAACTTTCATCATCACACGACATACGAACATAGCGACACATATCAGCACATCAGATCATAACATATTATACAGAGCCGAGGCGTCAACAAACATAGCATCGCATATCATACCATATCATATCACAAACATAATACAAGACGACATACCACAACATATCATATCATTACCGAGCATACCATACCACACCATGGCAAGACATCATCTCATAGCATTGCACCATCACAGCACCTATCATAACACGGCGTGGCAGCAACGCATAACGAAGCAACATTGCAGAGCACATCATACTACACTGTACTGAGCCGAGATGTCAACAGCATCACGTACTATAGCATACGAGGACATAGCTTGACATAGCATATCATGTCACAACATAGCACCACAGCGCAAATCATACCATACCATCTCAAGGCATGTGCTGACATACGTTCGCATCACATAACGTCCTCAGCCAGAACATAAACAGATAATGCAAGGGGAACGTCTTATTAGATGACGCCTCTAACGTCACAGGCGTCACGACGTCACGCCGGTCCGTCAATAACATAACATGGCATACTGTTACATCACATGGAATACAGTGACTGCATGGAGCACGTTGAACCGTTTTTGAAGCTAGATACGGCAGTTGTCGACCGATTAAGGGACCGCGCGCCGTCGGGAACAAACGCTTACGATTTCGGTGGGGATCGTTCGAAGCAAAATAAGTAGGAATGTTTGTGGGTTCTTTCTAAATCAGGATCCTCCTTTGGTGTTGTCTTTTCCCACGCGGCGCATGCAACCTGACGCGCAGATCATGCCGTCCACAGCTTTTCGAAGGGCGCGCTCCAGCGGCTAGACCATGCCCACATCGGTTTCGCCCTCCTCCTCCTCCTCCTCCTCCTCCTCCTCCTCCTCTGGGCTCGTCCGCCCCTTGCCTCCTCGTCTTGCTCACCGTCCTCTCTTTCCTCGTCTCTCTCCTCCGTCTCCATACCTCGCCTCTCCCTTCTCCTCAGGCCTCATCCCGTCTTCACCTTCCGTTTCTCCCTCTCTCCCTTCAAAGCACTTCTTCACCACCACCGCCGTGCATGCCTCCTCCTCCTCATCCTCCTCCTCCTGCTCCTCTTCCTCTCTCTCTCGTGTCCTCCCCCGCTTTTGGAGGGTGGGGGCGGAGAAACAGGACGATGAGGAGGGCAGCCTGCTCGCAGTTCATCATAATACACCTGGCGTCCCCCTGGGAAGGCGAGCGCCCAGTGGGCGTGCCATTCGGGCAAGCGCCGCGTGCTGAACATGGTCGCCACTCGTAGGTGCCTCGCCGTTGGATTTGAGGACGTGTCTAGCGCGGGCCTCACTTTGACAAGGCGCCGCCCTCCATCTGTGCAGCTTCTGCAGAGCTGGGCGTACGGGGATGTATTCATCGATGGCTTCCTCTTTACAAGGTGCCGCCCTCCGTCTGAAAAGCTACTAGGAGCTTTGAGAACTATCGCGCGGGCCGTTATGGGGAGAGCCACAGTTTGGAAACGATCTCTCCTCCATCCGTAGAGGTGTCGCCAGCTTTGAAGACGAATGTGTGGGCCGATATTGTGAGAGCAGCGTTTTGAAAGCCTTCCGCTCCACATCCGTTTAGCTCCTGGGACCTCTTTATACGAGGTGTGTGCGACGCTGAGGCGAGAGTGACATTTGAAAAAGGTCCGCCCTTCATCCGTATAACGGTCAGAAAGCTCAAGTTCCAGGGCCGCGATTTCTGAAGGAAAATCCGAGCGGAACGCGCGGCCCGCCCTGGCGACGCTTCTGGTGGGGCAGCGGGGGGGGGCTGTCTGTCAATTTAGGAGGGGGGCGTCGGGTGTGACGAAAGGTGGAATACGGCGGCGGCATTGGATAAGGAACGTCTTCCTGGGGCCCAGAGTTCCTGGCGCATTCTTTGTCGCAAGGCGACGTGGGTGGCCCACGTTTGGCCGCCCTTCGGTCGGGAGACCCTTGGGCTCCTTCTCGAAGGCATCCTGACCTCAAACCTCCACCGTAGGGAAAGGGCTGGGTGCGACCTCTGCTGCGTGCAGCTGGCTTCGGTGCACTGCAGCCTCCTCCGGCGCCTGGAGGCGCAAGGGCCAGCTGCGTGAGCCGATCCGCCAACCCCTTCTTTGGCCGGCCTCCCCCCCCCCCTCCTCCTCTCCTCGATCTGGACGCCCGACATGGGCACGGAAAGAACGGGTACAATGCCCAACAGCAGTTCCTGTTCATTTTGAACCAGATTCGCTGTCCCCATTCGGGACAAAAGGCCGCTTGCCCAACAGCGGCCGCTGTTGGTTTGGGACAACATTTGTTGTTGGGCATTGTGCTCATTTTTTCCGTACCCATTTCGGCCGTCCAAATCTTCGTTTTTCTTCTTCCCCCCTCTCCCTCTTCCTCTTCGCTCCTCCTCTTCCCCTCCCTCTCCCTCCCCCCTTCTCTTCGCTCCTCCTCCCCCCCTCCCTCCTCTTCCCCTCCCTCCTTCTCTTCGCTCCTCCTCTTCCCCCCTCTCCCTCTCCCTCTTCGCTCCTCCTCTTCCCTCTTCCCTCCCCTTACCCCTTCGACCGACCCGAGGGAGGGCCCGGCACTCCCCTCCAGAGGCGCGCCTGGGCGCCGGCGCTGCCGGAGCCAGCGAGGCCGCCGCCGCGGCGCGGGAGGCGACGCCCGCGGCCGCGGTGGCGCGCGGGGGCCGGCCGCGCCGGCCGGCCACGGCTCGGAGACCAAAGTGGCATGAACATCAAAACTCGGAGGTCCGCGCGGATTTCTCGGATCGGCGCTGGGGCCCCCCCGCGGCGCCTCCGGCGCCGCCCCTGGCGCGCGGAGCGCGCCAGGGAGGGGGGTCCAGCGCCGATCCGAGAACTCCGCGCGGACCTCCGAGTTTTGATGTTCATGCCACTTCTTGATCCCCTAGGCGGGCAGCCGGGTGCGCTTGATGCGGCCAGCCTGGGCGAGAGTTGGATCGGCCTGCGGCTGCGGCCGCACGTGCACCCAGCGCGTTTCGCTCTGCGGGCTCCGCGTGGGAGTCCAGGCGCGCGCGCGCCCACCTTGCGGGCAGCTCGGGAAGACACCGCCGCCGCTGTCGGAGGATTTGGATTGCTTCTTGAATCCTGAGCTCCTCGCATGTTAAATGGGGTTATGGTTTTCTTCCCACCTGCGTCGCACCCGCGTCTCACCTACCTCCCCCTTTATACCCGGCGGGTGTAAGGGGCGCCAGCCGCATGCTAGACACGCGTGTCCAGCGCGCACACAAGGACGCACGCGCAGAGACGCGTACCGAACACCCACACACGGAGACGCACGCACTACCACAGCACGGATACGCACATCAACAGACACACTCGCTTACATGGTACGCAGACCCTTGATATCACGAGGAGCTAGCATGGGGGGTGCACACGGGATGGTTCCTCTAGCCGTTTCAGGCTCCCTGCGGCAGGGGTGGCAGGCGTGGCGTTTCCTTGACCCCAGAATGGGGTGACCAGGGGGTTGGTCCTCCTATCCGTCGCAGGCTCCCATGGCGTGGCTGGCGCGACGTTTGTTCGACAACAGGTGGGGTGCGCAGGGGGTGATCCCCTTCTATCTCCGTGTCAGGCTCCCAGAGCCTGGCAGACGTGGCAGTCTTATTTAGGCCAGGGAGGGATGATATTTGGGCGGCCCTTCCAGGCTGGACCTTCGCCGAGCCGAAAGACGGACCGCCTTCAGTTGAAAATGCTTGAGCGGCAAGTGGTGGAGCAGTCGTTTTTCGCTCGCGCCTCCCACGAGCATCCCTGGTGAATGCGAGTTGATGTTTCACGGCGATCCGACCTGTCAACCTTTTGTGGTGCCATTCACTGTGCCCGCTGAGACGCGACTGACAGCATCATGATATCTGGCCTGTCTCGTCGGTCTCGCACGCATGAATCTGGCACCGCGCGACATGGGCCAACGTATAGAGGGCGGATGAAGAAGCGACGCTGAAGTGGCCATCTGCGTACATCGATTGGCATATTGTTGTTCGTCAGGAGGGCCTGCAGTTCTACGGTTTGGAAAGCCACGTCGTGCCTTCCGAAAGCGGGTGCGGCGTGATCCCGCCCGAGTGTCTTCACAAGTTGGCATTGCTCCCGAGGGGGGACACTTGGGGCACCCCGGCACATGTGACGGCACCACGCATTGAGTACCAGTTCTACGAGTAAGAGTTTAGGGCGGATTGGATGCCCCCGTCGCTGGAGATGCTGTCCGTATTGGCTGCCATGCGCTGCCTTCGTGCTTCAAGGCCAATGAGGGGCGGCGAGCAGACGACCAGTTTTATGATCACTGCTAAATAGATTAGCCAACCTCCAGGCCGCCAGAGTCGCGATGGCAGCGAGGCCAACGCGAGAATGCGCGCGATTGTACGCTCGCCCGCGCCTGCTGGCTCGGACGCCTCCTGGACGCTGCCAACCCCGAAGGATCTTGATAGCATGTCCGCGAAGGTGGTCCAGGGCCTGGCTGGCATGCTGTATCGCTGCGATCCGTGGGCGGCAGCCGCAGGTGCGATTGCGGCAAGAAGAACAACGGCGCAACCGCCAGCGCCGCGGCCGATTTCCCGCGCAAACCACCGTCAGACGACAGCTGGGCCCATGGCCTCCGCCTAGCGGCTAGCGCTGGAAGTGCAAATTTTGAGCCGCTGGGCAGCGTCCATCCGCCCAGCTTGTGCGCGACAGCCTCGGATGACAATTCGGTTGCGCGGCTGGCTGCGTTGAGGGGCGCATCGCAATAGGCAGCGCCACTGGCCCGAGCGCTGGCCAGCGTCCCGCCGACGCGCAGCTGGCGCGGAGACGTGCCGGGCGAATCAGTCCCAGAGATGGACGTTTTAGAACAGAGGTTCAGGGACAGGATGCCAATTGCGATGCGAGGCAGCACGAGCGACGTCCTGCACGGACCCGCGGTTGGACACCGCCGTGGAGCTGGAGGCCTGGCGGGGCTCCAGATCCTCAGTCTCTTGACAACTGCCTGCGCGCGCGCGGTCATGGCTCGCCCCGCTCTGGGCGCGGCGCCCTCGCAGGCGCTGCGCATGGGCGCCCCGCGCCCCGAGGTGCGCGGCGGCGCGCCAAAGGCGCGAAGATCGGCGGGGGGGGCCACGGCGGGGGCGCTGGTTAAGGAACGTGCCCAGGATGCTTCAGACCCTGGGGGGGTCCTTAAGAAGGGCGGCGGCGATTGCCGGGGCCAATCAACGATCAACGTTCCGCTGGCTTCGAGGCCCTGGGCTCCTTATCCGTTGGTTCCTTATGCAATGCTCTCGCCGCATCGGGCGACGGTGGACCAGTGTCACGCCATGGGCGTCGCAAGGCGCGGCGACCCCCCAGCGCGACGCCGCGCGCGGCCTTCGCGCCGCCGCCCTCGAACGCTGAGGCGCCGATCCGTGCGCCGGCGGCGTCGATGTCTGCGGTCAGTCGACCGCTGACCGGCTACTTCAAGGGGCCCAAAGTAACGCGAATAACCGCGCGCAAATCCCAGGATCCCCTTTCTAAAAACATGTTTCCTGGGTTTTCATCTACCCCCCACTTCCCACGTTTTCTGTATTTTATTGTGGGTCGACGATTAATTGAGCCTGCGTGTCTATTCCCCCCCCTGACTACTTGCGGGGGCATTCCAGACGCCGGAGGCCAGCATGAGGCGGGGCCGCGCCATCTGGCAAGTGCGCCATCGCATCCACCGCGAAGGGCAGCGGCACGGGTGGCGCCGCTCCTATCAGCGCCGTGGCCAGCAGCGCCCCATGGCGCCCGGCTTCGTAGCTCGGACATGGGCTCGGGCCAGGCGAGCAAGAGGCAGATGGCATCAGCGTCGTGGACTGGGTTGTTGGTGATGCCCCTGGCCCGACGCGCCCTGCGCCGCGCTGCCTGGGCGACGGGGTCGCGGCGCGACGAGCTCGCGCGCGCCGTCGGTCGGAGCCGGTCGTTGATTGCGTGGGCGCCGACGCCGCATGCTCGATTTGTCTCGTGAACTTCGAGCGGGCGCCCATGTGTCGCGGTCGCGAGACCTGCTGGGCAAACCGCGCGCGCGCGCGCCTGCGTGGGCAGACCGCGCTCGAACTCGCCCAGCGAGCTCTGGCGCGGCATTCCGTGGTTTTGTCATCGCATCAGCAGCGTTCGACTCGATTGGCACAGCAGCCGAGGGCGCCCTTGCGAGTGCCCAGGAGATATGAGCGCCGCGGATGATGGCGCAGGATTGCACGACGCAAGCGCAGCGGCCCGCGCCGCGCCCCATGGCCTAGCACCGAGCGTACCTTGCGACTACAGCAAGTATGCACTTGGCATGACTGAGTCGCCCCCGTAGGACAATGGGCCAGCGTGGCCAGTCAACGCTGCAGACTTGCGCTTGCGCGGGCGTCGGCACTGCCGGAACTCGGCTGGCCGGCGCCGTGGCACGGAAGGAAGCGCGCCTGATTCAGAACAGACCGCGCTCATGACGAACGACGAAATACAGTCGGGCCGCCGAATAAAATCACCCTCTTCGTTGGGGAGGGGCTCAGCGTTCCTTCATCGCTTGCAGATGTTGTTGGGTGTTCCTTGGGTTCCCCATTGGAAGTGGAAGTTTTACGGCGTGGAAAAAGGGGGGTATCGCTCCTTATCTTTGGTTTCTTATGACAGCGGTTCGATGGTACTAAACGACGGTCATTCGGTATCCAAACATTCGCCCCACGAGTGCTCGACTGCCGACCTCAGCCTTTTCCCTTCTGGGATGGGATCCCAGATCCCGCATTGTCATCTCCGATGTCAGCGCGGCGTGCGGGTTCCCGAATACGGCGGGTGTCATTGGCGGGGGCTTGAGGGCTGGTCCCGACGCAATCTCAGTGGGGTCTGTGAGAGCAGTGCCTCTGCGGACGAAATCGGCCCCTCCGACGTTGCGCGTCAGTGCGAGGGCCGCGTCGAGACGACATTTGCATATCGGGCGGCGTCGCGGGGCGCGGCGAAGCCCTCCCGGCCACGCGGGCTGGTCGGCATGCGGCGGAAGCGAGCCATGGCAGTTCTGGGGCCTGGGCGCAAGCGCACGATGTCCCCGTTGGAAGGCCCAGTGGCCCGAGCCGCCAGCGGGGGCGAGAGTCCTGCCGATGGAGAGCGCGCCGCCCAGCACCTCAGTGATGCCTCGCGACGACCGGGCACGGTGGCCCGCGGCGCTGTCAGCTCGGAAGCCAGCCAAGGGATAGAAGACCAGCTCGGAAACGGGCTTGGAGAGGAGCATCTGCACGGCGCAGACGCTGGGCCCGAACGGCGGAGGGCGCGCGTCAGATCAGGACGACGCCAACATGGGCGGTCCGTGTTTTCCACAGGCTGGCCACTTGAACTTGTCGCTTGATGCTGGTGGGTCTCTGAGGTATTGCAATGACTGGCTGAACATTGATCGCGGGATCGTGAAACGGCCGCCAGATCGTCGCAAGTTGGTTTGCATTTTGTGTTTTGCGCCGGCCCGGAGCCAGCGCGCCGGCCAGGCGCGCGCCCGCTGGGGGCCAGCCCCTCAAGCCGCGCCCCTCTCCCTCAGGGCACCTCTATTTGGGGGCCCAGGGCGGGCTTTGCCCTGCGCCGCCTTGCAGTGGTTTGTTGGCAGGGCCCGAGGAGAGCATAGTGACCTGCCAGGGCACTGGCCTGCGAGGCATGAGTGTATTTGTCGTCGAAGATTCGCGAGGCCTTCGCCGACCCCCACCGCGCTTGCGACGGCATCACTCGCAACGAATTCATAGCGACAGTCGGGGGGGACACATGGTGTCTTGTTTTCCAGGGGCTATGCTGTGATATGGATGGGCGCCCCTGCCGACGGGCACGCGCGTGCCCGCGGCAATCGCAGGGCCCCGCCGGCAGCGCGCGCAGCATTTGATGCACGCTGTTCACCGCGCGCGCATGCACATCAAGATGTTTGGGCCTCCAGGTTGCGCCTGGAAGACACTCCCCATGTATGGGGCCATCGAAGACCTTGAGTTGTCGCTTGCGTGGATGCGCACGCGCTGGTTCGGTCATAGGTCTGTTGCGCAGAGCAGCGCGCCTAGTGGCGCATAAATGCGAGTTGCGAATGCCATGCCTCTACGACTTAAGCCGCGCTGACCTTGCGCGCGCGGCGCAAGTTGGCAGCGATGCGCGTTGGATATTCATGGCCGGACGCAGCGACGTGCCGAGTGGCGCCGACAGGCCCGCATCACATTCATCATTCATGTAAAGACAAGCTCGTTAGTGCCGACGTCGATGCTCCAACGCCCGCGCGTGGGCGCGTTCTACTTGTTGCGTCTGCGCGCACCTTTCGGGGCGCGCGCGCACCAAATTTCCTGCGCTCTAGTATATGCGTCGGTTGACGTGTGTTTTTGATCAGAAACAGTCTCGTTGAACATGTGCAGGTAGCGGACCAGCCAATCGGCCACGACTGGCTCTCACCTCTCCCCGACGGCGCTGCCAGTTTCAATGCGCGACTGCATTGGCAGGGCGATGTTTCCGATCTTGCGCGGGCGCGAGTCCATTCGCCAAAGGCGCGCAAACGCGCCATCGTAGGGGGCGCATTGCCCAGCGCCCAGCCCGACGCCTTCTCGAACCGCGCTTCCGACGCGCGGCCAGCCTGTGCCCATGCTCAACCACGTTCCCAACGCTCAGTCCGACGCCCAGCCCCGCGTTCAGCCCGAAACCTGGCCCAACGCCCAGCCTGTCACCATCTCCAACCGCGTCCCCGACGTTCAGTCGGACGCTTAGCCCGACGTTCGGCCCTGCGCACCGCCCCGACGCCCGCCCCGGCGCCGAGCCAGGCGCCCAGCCCATCGTTCAGCCCGACGTCCAGCCCGACGCCTAGCCCGACGCCATTTCCAACCACGCCCCCAACGCCCAACCCGACGTCAGGACAAATAAACAGCCCTTGATATGAATACCTGCCCGAAGCACTCCCAAAGGTGGACCCCCGCCCTTCGCGCTCGGCCTACATGTCAAGGTCCTTCAGGTCCGGGTCCACATATCAGGGCGACTCCGTGCCGCGAGGGTCGCCATTTCAGGGCCCTTTTGGCCGGGGCCTGCATGTGAGCTTCCCTCGCGCGGGTCTACATTTTGAGGCCCTTCTCGCGGGTCAAACTTTAGGGGATTGTTAGCGTTCCGCTGACGACGCCCAGCCCCGCGCTCAGCTCGACGCCCAGCGCGGCGCTCAGCCCGTCGACCAGCCAGACGCCCATCTTGGCGCCGAGCTCGACGCCCAGCCCGTCGGCAAGCCCGGCGCCTTCTCTGACGGCGCCCCCGACGCCCGGCCCAACGCCCTGCCCAACGCTCAGCCCAGCCCGACGCCTAGCCCAACGCCCGCCCCGAGACCGAGCCCGACGCTTAGCCCGGCGCCCAGCCCGACGACGGGCCCGTCGCCAAGTCCGACGCCCAGCCCGATGCCCAGCCCGACGCCCATCCAGTCGCCGAGCCCGACGCCGTCGCCAGCCGCGTCCTCGACGCCCAGCCCGTCGTCAAGCACGGCGCCATCTCCAACCACGCCCCCGACGCATCTCGGACCGCGCCCCCGGCGCCCAGTCGGACGTTCAGCCCGACGTGCCGCCCGGCGCTCAGCCCGACGTTCAGCCCGTTGGGCGTTGCGTAATGGAGGGGTCATAAATGGGGGGGTGGCGAGGGTGGTCCGAAAAGGTACCCAAACGGTACCTAAACGAGCCCCCTGGGGGTCCGGAGGGGCCCGAAAGGGGCACGCACGAAAGGGGGCCGTTTCTGACCCCCCCATTTATGACCCCCCCATGAAGCCACGCCCAAAGCCCGATTCCCAGCCTGACGCCCCTCCCGACGTTCAGCCGACGCCCGGCCCGACGCCAGGCCCGACGCCCAGCCCGACGCCCAGCCCGACGGCCAGCCCGCCGCTCTGCCCGTCGACGTTCCCGACGCAATCTCCAACCACGTTCCTGACGCTGTGCATGACGCCCAGCCCGTCACCATCTCCAATCACGCCCCCAACGCCCAGTCCGACGCCCAGCCCAACGTCCAGCCCCAGCCCAGCGCCCGGAAGTCGGCCAGTGCGCTGGGTGACCCGGACGCGACTTTGCTCACTGGCGCCATCTTCGACCGAGTGCGACAAGGCAGCCGCATGTTGCTTCGCGTCCTGCGGAGCCCCGTCCAGGATGCTAATCTCATCGGCGTGGGGAGGTCGTCAAGCAAGGGGGAGGTCGCGCGACTTGACGTGCACATTGGCTCTTCGCGCACCACTGGCAGGCTCGCGGGCGAGATGCAGCTCGGAGGCCCAAGCTTCTTCTCCGACAAGAGTGCCACGGTCACTGGGTCCTGGCTGACAGTTTGGGGTTAGTGCTTCAGGTCGTAGACTGTGCGTCATCCAGTGGCGCAAAGTACTTCAATTCGTTGGCCCAGCATTTGGGCAATCTTGATTTGCCGGCGGGTGCGATTTTCAGGCTGGACGACAACAGCAATGCGGCAACGCGAAGGGAGGAGTGCAAGATAATAATCTCTTTGCTGCATTCGGGAGAGGGGCTTTCGAACATGTCAGATAGACCATGACCGGTGCCAATATGTCATGCTACTAGCTGTGCGCCCTCGCATGGTGAGTCCATCCGCCTTGGTAATTCATAATTTGTGGTAGTGAAGCTGTGCCATCCGAGTGCAGAGCGCAGCACTTCCATCCTTTTCGCGCTGGGGAGATCTGGTCCATTGTTGCGCTGTCGATGCGTTGTTGTCTGGCTGGTGCGCGTTTGGGATGCAGTTCTGTCTAGTGTCGGGTCTACCTTCTCGCCAGGTCTTTCGTGGAGTTACTTGACGCCGAGGCGTATTGTGCAGAGCCGGCATGATCTGGGCGACACCCCGTCCTTCGAGATGGTTTGCTGCAGCTTTGTCGGCCTGCGGAATATCACTGTTGTTCCTGTCTCACCACATCCTAAGCGGGGCTTTGATTTCTCTGCGCACCTCCGCGCAGTCCTCTCTCCTCGCACGCTCACTCACCGCCGTCGGCATCATCGGCACACGCACATTCAGTCGTAATCCTCAACACACTCGCACACAGCCGTTCATCATCACAAGTGTTATCACTATCATATTCGCACACCTCGTAAGCCTCACTATCACCAACCCACCACCCTCACTGTCATCACATTCATCACTAACACCTTCCTATCGTGGTCATCGGCCAAGAGGGAGCGTCGTCTGTGAGCGAATTGCGAAGAAGTCCCAGGCGGGATCCCCCTCCCTATGGGTCCCGCGCCTCACGTTTTCAATCCGAGCTGGTCATCGGAACCTTGTAACAGTCGTCATTGTTCGGCTCCTCTGGACTAAATATGGAAGAAGTTTCCGGCGGGAGCTTCGTTGGGTCCCGCATTTCACGCTGGTAAACCCGAGCGGGTTATCGGAACGCTGTAGCCGTCGTCATGTTTCGGCTCTTTTGGATTGAATCTGGAGGAAGTCTCAGTCAGGAACTTCGTCGGTGAGAGAATGGCGAGGAAGTTTCAGGCGGGTGCCCCCTCTCGACGAGGTCCGCGCCTAACAATTTTAGTCCGAGCGGGTCATCGGAACTTTGTAATTGTCGTCACTGTTCGGTTACTTTGGGTTGAATGCGGAGGAAGTCTCTGGAAGGAGCTTCGTCTGTGTGTGAATTGCGAGGAAGTCTCAGGCGGGAACCTCCTTCCTATGGGGTCTGCATATCACGTAGGTTATCCGAGCGGGTCATCGGAACCGTGTAACTGTCGTCAGTTTTCGGCTTCTCTGGATCAATTACAGAGGAAGTTTCTGGCGGGAGCTTCGTTTGTGTTTGGATTGCGAGGAAGTCTCAGGCGAAAGCCCCCTCCCTATGGGGTCCGCAGCTCATGTTGGCAATCCGAGCGGGTCATCGGAACCCTGTAACCGTCGTCACTTTTCAGCTCTTCTGGGATGAATCTGGAGGGAATCTCAAGCGGGCGGGAGCTTTCTGTGAGTGGATTGCGAGGACGTCTGAAAGGAGCCCGCTCCTTATGGGGTCCGCGGTTCATGCTGGCAATCCGAGCGGGTCATCGGAAACGTGTAACCGTCGTCACTTTTCGGCTGCTCTGACTTGGATGCGGAGGAAGTCTCCGGCGGGAACTTCGTCTCTGAGAGAATTGCGAGGTAGTCTCAGGCGGGAGCCTTCTTCCTAAGGGGTCCGCGCTTCATGATGGTAATCCGAGCGGGTCAACGGAAAATTGTAACCGTCGTCACTTCTTGGGTCCTTTGAGTTGAATGAGGAGGAAGTCTTCCTCGGGAGCTTCGTAGATGAGTGAATTGCGAGGAAGGCTGAGGCGAGAGCCCCCTCCCTATGGGTTTCGTAGCTCATGTTTGTAATCCGAGCGGGTCATCGGAAACCCGTAACGGTTGTCTTTGTTGCGGATTTTCTGGGTTGAGTATGGAGGAAGTCTCACGAGGGGTTTCGTCTGTAAGTGGGTAGCAAGGAAGTGTCAGGCGGGAGCCTCTCCTTCTGGGGTCCGCATTCCATGTTGGTGGTCATCGGCAACCTCCACCAGGCATTGCATTTGTGCACCCCAAAGGGGCACATCACGAGGCGTTCCTGACGCGTCTGTGAGTGAGTTGCAAGGATGTCTCAGGCGGGAGCCCCTTCCCTATGGAGCCCCCATTGCAATGCACGGCAAACAATATCATATATCATCATCAGATAGCGTCAGAGAGCGGGGAAAAACAGCAAAGACCAGCAGAGAGCAGCAGAGACCAGCTGAGGCCGTGCATGAAGAGAACATGCGGGGTGGAGATGAAGGGGAGGGAGAAGGAGGATGAGGTGGAGGAGGAGGAGGAGGAAAAGGACGAAGAGGAAGAGGAGAAATTGAACAAGGAGGGCGAGCAGGAGGAGGAGACGGAGGACGAGGAAGACAAGGAGGATGAGGAGAATGCGTAAGAGAGGGCGACACGGGGACAATTTAAGTAGATTCTCATGTAGGCTCCGACCGTCGGAGTAATTTCGTGGCTCATTCAGAGCATTGTTGCCTGATCGGCACGTGTTTGGTGTGCTGGCTTGTGGTCAGCACTTTGAACCGGCAGCCGTTTTCATTTTCCAGTTCACCCGCATTGCTTTGGGGACCAGCCTTCCATAGCATGTCACCTCAGAGACCACGATGGTTTGTGCTGTCTCGACGTGTGCTTTGTATTGCTGCCTGCGTGGGCGTCTTTGGAGTCGTAGGGCGGGTCGCAATTTTGAGGCTTCTCGATGAATCGCTTTGTGGTTTGCATGTGCTTGGCGTGCCGCCCAGTGCGCAGCCCTCGTTTGGCGATTGATGGCGTTGAGAACAACTGCTTAACTATCGGTATCGTTTCACCGACCCCCATCCCCATCCCCATCCCCTTCGAGACCCCCACCAACTTACCACCTCAGTTGGGGATACACCCCTCGAAACCCGAAGGGAATGACCTATATCCCCATCTAGGGGGGTAGATCGGCTAGCGGGGCCCAGGCCACGCCGCTGTGGGTGGGGATCGGTTAAGCGATACTCAGCGTAAACAGAATGCACTTTATAACGTGCGCATTCATGGCAACCGGATGCCCCCAAATAGTTTCAAGAGGCGCGGCCGCAGGCCCCGCACAGCCCACATCGCCCAGGGCGCGCATTGCTGTGTGCTGCGCTCTCGCTCCGTCTGCAGGCCCTTCGGCGTTTGATGCGCCGGACGGCCCAAGAGGGCCCGACGATTTTTCCCCGAGTCGCGACGAGAAGGCTCCCAGAGGGCCCCAAGGCAGGCAGCGAGGATTTGTTTCTGCGTGCCTACGGTGGCCTCCGCAGGCCTCTGGAGGTTTTCAGGGACCCGTGGACACCTCCAGAGACCCCTGGCTTCACTCGCAGCACAGCCGTTTCACGCCATTTGTGGGGTCCAGGGTTGGCCACCTTTCCAGGCGGCTGAGGGCGTGGTCGCCTGGAGGGGTCAAGGGGAGCGCTGCTGCCAAATCTGGGGAGTTTTCTCTGGCTCGTCCTTGCCCTGCGTGGCCAGTAGCTGTCTGCACATGTTGTTTGATACCCTCTGCCCAGCGAGTCTTTTGACGTCCCGGACGTCGGCGGGTTGACGAGAGCAGGTCAAGGTCTGGTACACATGGCAAAATCACCAGCTTGGGGCACGTTGAAGGACGAGTGCATCAACAAATGAGTGGGCTTAGGCCCCCCCCCGGCAGCCCCCTCGCGGAGCCATGCGCCGGCGTCTGTCCACTCGTCCTCGCCCTCTCGTCTCTTCGCGGCCAGGGCCGCACAGGGGCCGAAGCGGTCCCGACGCGTGGCGGCGACGGCGACGACGTGTGGCGGCGGCGGCGCGTGGCGGCGCGGTGCAACCCGAAAAGACGACGACGACGACGAGGACGACGACGACGTGTGGCGGCGCGGCGCAGGTGGTGGCGGCCGCTGCCAGGGCTGCTGCCGCCGCCCGATCGCCCGCGCGGGGTCCGCCGGGCGCGCAGGCGTCGCGTCGCCGCGTCCGGGGGTGGGGGGGGGGGATCACCGCCGTCATTGCCCTGGTGGGAGGGGGGGGGGTGCCGACGACCTCAACGTCCTCTCGGCGTGAAAATGAATGCTTGACGGAGGGTTTGGACAGTTTTCGGCTTCGGGGGGGCATCACCAGGCTTCGGGGCCGTCAGAAACCGACTCAGGATGAGAGGCCCGTCCTGGGAAAGGGGTTCACACCTCTGGGGCCCCACGACGTTGTGTCGAAAATCATGTCGAAGTCCCGGGGAGGGCGAGGGGTTCGGCGCAGGGGGCGTCGTCGCCGTCGCCGTCGCCGTCGCCGTCGTCGTCGTCGTCGTCGTCGTCGTGGCCGATGGTCGTGATCGTCGTCGCTGTCGATGCCGCCGTCGCAGGGGTGGTGGCGGTGAAAACTGCGCACCTCCCTGGACGCTTCGGCGGGGCGCCCCGCGCACCTGCGGCCCGCAAACCATCAGATCCTGCACCCCCAAGGCGGTGGTGGTGGTGGTGGTGAGGTGTGCAAGAGGGTTCAGCACTACAGGCCGCTACGGCCGATTTACAGATTTGCAAGTTGTACGGGCCCAGACTGCGCAGCTGGTGACCCCGACTTCGATTTACGATTTCGCCCCCTATCACTGCCGAGTTGCAGGTTAGGTTGAAGGCGGCGGACCACTTGCAATTTATGCTGACCCAAGTCTCTCGCGAAAGAGATGCTGAAAAGGCACGGGTTGAATAGCTTGTCACTCGTCTGGTCAGGCAGCAAGAAGCAAGTGACCGACGATTCCGACTGCTAGAACAGCGGCCATATCCGTATTCGCAGCATACCCATCAGACCAAATACGACGTTGTCAATCTTAAATTGTGTGTGGAGCAGCTGCGACAAGACCTCACGACCACGGACGACCTCGTCAACGAGCGCGTGAACGATCCCATTCTTCAAGCGCTACCCCCGCCCCCCGGGCCCACAGTTGGTACAGCCCCCACACACTGTGGCTGCTATCGCTGATGGCAACACCCGCACGGATCAACCACGACGCACATCACCAGGTGCCGCCTCTGCGGCTGCATCAACCGCACGCGTCGACCACGACGAAGTTTTCGATCGTACGACCTCACCACCAGTTGCGGTTTAATTTCGAAAGCTTGTTCACAATACTCTGCTGGTGATACTACACCTTTCAAAGAGTCTGACACCGCTCGTGTTCCTCACCTGCAGAACATCACGCAGGTGGACGACTGGCAGCAGCATGTCCGAGAGGGCTTCGGCAGTGCCTCTGGACGTTCGTCCAAGGCCTATGCCTTCTCCCGCGTTGCTGAACGTCCAGACATTGAGTTGAGTTTGAAGATCTCGGAGACAGCGGCGATTTCGAGAGTATCGATTGCAAGCTCGCGACTGCACTGACTGCCATTTTGTCTTCCGGCCTGCGCTACAAGGTCAATGGATTGAAACGCGCGGAGCACAAGGCAGGGCGCACACAGAAGGGCCGCCAGATCTACTGGCTTATCTTGCATTGATATAGAAATCACCGAGGTGGACGACACCACGCACGACTTCGAGCGACTCCAGAGCCTTCGCATGCGGGAAAACGATCTTCAACGTTTCATTGTGGACTGGGACAACCTATTACTCGACTGTCGGGAGCCTCCTGACTCCAATATCCTGGAGTCTTTGACTATATTTTGTGCGTGGAAAAATGGCAATTGCAATAACTGCGATCGTTACCAACCTTTACGCACGGGACCTTGTGGTCCGCCGCGACGCCCTTCTTAGCCGAATCGCCAACGGCAGGCTGGTAACGATACCCGCGGAAGACGGCCGGACAGCAACCGACCAGTTGCGACCCCGCACGGCGGTGCCAAGCGGTTTTGATTTTACAGTCGCCAAGACCATCTCCTGCCCCAAGGGTGACAAGTGCCGCTATCCCTGTGGCCACGTGCAACTTCTTCGCGAACAGCCGTTGCAAGGCTTGTAACACTTGCAAGTGCGCCCATCTTGCAGCTGGCGCGAAGACTGCGCCGCGCAGCGCCAGTCGCACGCCCAGCCAGGACAGCCGCAACAAGACACCGCCACGCGCCCCGCGACGCGGGGAGGGCGCCAAGGACCACGGAGTCCGGGGGGCTCTCGCTGGTCGCGGCGGGGCTCCCGCCCCCTTCCGAGAGATAGCCGCCGGGGTTCTCGTAGTCGCGGGGGCGCGCGCTGGTCGCAGCGAGGCTCTCGCTCTCCATCCCGCGACTCCAACAGAGGCGGGCGGAGTAGGGTGCGCAGGTAAGGTATCACGGAGGATGAGGAGGAGTAAGAGGAGGAGGTTGAAAGAAAAACACGAGGGAGGAGAAGGAGGAGGAGGGGGAGGAGATCGCATTGGCTATCCTTCCATTGCGACTCGCTCCTGCAATGGCTTGATCTGCCTTGCCCTGTGCGTCTGCCCCTCAGGCTCTCTGCTTTGTTCCTCGTGCCCGTGTGCTCTCAAAGTCGACGCCCCGCCGCCGCGCTGCGACGGGCCAGCGAAAGGAGGATAATAACGGGTCGCCCTCTTTTTCCTGACCTTGGAGGTTTGGGGAATCTTGGGGAGGAATCTAGGGGATCAGGAGAAATCTTGAGGAGTCCTAGAGAATCCAAAGGAATTCTGACAAGCCTCAGGGGATCCAAAGGAATCCTGTGGAACCTCCGTCCAAAGGAATCCAATGGAGCCCAGGTGGGGGTGGAGGGAGACAGAACCTCGCCCCTTCAGTACCCGGTTCGGGGGCTGCAGTGGGAGAAGGCTGAGGAGCAGCTGGACAAACTCTCTATTCGGTCGGGGCCTGCGGACACCCGAGAAGCAGCAGTCCAAGCAGAGCCTACAGGCCTCGACTCCTGGAGTCGCGGCAAGTCGGTTGGTCTGCCGTAGCCGAGCGGCTGGTGTGTTGGACAGGGAGGGCCAGGCATTTCCAAACAGCCTACCCGCAGCAGGGCCGACGCATGAATGCACGATGAAGGGGAACCGTCTTTTCAATTTTAGCAGGGCGCGTATCAGAGGACTTGGCAGTGCTCCCTAGAATGACCACTTCCAGTCGCCAGCGGCTGGCGAGGTGTTCCGAAGGACAGTCCGATCCCGCGATTGCTATCGCCACGTCCAGTTGGAAGGCCCATGTTCCTTTTCTCCTCATCCTCCTCTCCATCATCCCTTCTTGTCATCCGTATGCTTATTCTCCTCCTCCTGCTCCTCCTGCTCCTACTCCTCCTACTCCTCGTGGATCTCCTCCTCCTCCTCCTCCTCCTCCTCCTCCACCTCGCTCCTGCTCTGCTCCCTGCTCCCTCCTCCATTTTCCCAGTACTCTCCCTCCTCTCTCACTCTTCCTTCCAAATGTATCCCTCCCTCCGTCCTCCCTTTCTCACCCTCCTCCCTCGTGCCACCTCATCTTCCCCACTCTCTCTCTCGCTGCTGCTGCTGCTGCTGCTGTTCCCCCCTGTCCTCCTCCTTCCTCATACTCCCCCATCTGCCTCCTGCTCGTCTTCCCGCTCATCCGCCACCTCCGTCTCATCCGCCACCCGGCTGCGCATGCCACGATGGTGCCCGTTGGGGGGCGGCCCGCGGGAAGGGACGGGCGGGAGGGGTAGGACGTCAGATCTGGCGTGAGCGCACCCGGCCTGCCTCCCATACTCATCTCCTCCCGCCCCCCCCCGTCGTCGACTACGTCGTCGTCGTCATCTCCTCCCGTCCTCCTGCCCTCCTCCCCGTCGACGGCGCGAGCGCCCCCAGCCTGCCCTCCCCCCCGTCGTCGACGACGCCCGCGGCGACCGCCGGCGCCCCGGCTGCGCTCCCGGCCAGCCGGCGCGGCGCGCGGCGGGCGCCCCGCGAGGTGGAGTGCCTCCGGGCGGAGGCGCAGCGCTCGGTGGACGCCCTGCTGAGGCGCCCGGGGGCCACCTCGGGGAGCCCGAGGCCGGGGCCTCGGGCCTCGCTTCGCGAAGACATCACGACGAGCTTTTAGAAGAGTCCCAGCCCTCCCGTGCTGGTTTCTCTCCTGTTCAATAGAGCGGTGTGGTCTCCAGTCCTCCTTCTGCTCCTGGCTGCGAACTGCGCAACTGTCGCCACTTTTGTGTGCGGGCTCCTGGGAGGCCCAGCGGATTCGGGGGCCACGCGGATCAAGTAGAGACCTCGCGGCTCCCTCGGTGGGCTGCGAACAGCGCAATTCTCGCCACTTTCGTGTGCTCATGGGAGGCCCAACAGAGGTGAGGACAGCGCAGATCCATTTGAGACCCCGCGGCTCCCCCGGGGGCTGCGAAGTGTGCATCTGTCGCCACTTCTCTGAGCTCCTAGGAGGCGCGGCGGAGGTGTGGGCAGCGCAGATCCATTTGAGACCTCGTGGTTCCCTCGGGGGCTGCGAAGTGTGCATCTGTCGCCACGTTCGTGGGCTCCTGGGAGGCGCGGCAGAGATCCGGACGGAGCAGATCGTGCACGATTGGCGACGCGTTCTCTTGTATTGAGGGTCCATACAACTACTCGCCTGGTTTTTTATATAAGTGTCCGGCCTCCCGGTGCCCTTTGGCAGGCCTCGGGGCCGCCGAAAAACGACTCAGGATAAAAAGCGGGTCCCCAGGAAGGGGTCCAGACCTCTAGGGGTCCACGTTGCGAGCAAATCGCGACGTCGGGTGTACGTTTTCAATCCCGGCGCATTTGTCTGGGCATGAGGGAGGTGAGTAAAGGATTGTCGGCTTCATCTCGCACTCCCATTACCCTATAGAAAAGCAGTCAAACTGTTTCCTTTTCATCCTCATCTCCCGGCCTCTGGGAGGCCTTTTTCGGGGCCATGGGGCCATCAGAACACAGGATCCGGGATGAAACCTCTGGCGCCAGCGGAAGGGGTCCAGAGCTCTGGGGTCCACGGGTTGACAGAGTCAACCCGCTGGAGGTGTGGGGAATCGTCCGGGGTCCCAGGGACCGGCTTCTCATCCAGAGTATTTGTTGACGGTCCCGGAGTCTGGCGAGGACCCCCCGAGGCTCAAATTTACGAAGACCGTTGGATTTCCCACGCAGTGCTTGCACTCAGGGTTCTTACTTCGTTTCGCTCATGGAATTGGTTGGTCTTCTGGATCTTCGCTACTCAGGAGGGAAAAAACACACAGAGCCAATTAATCGCCGAGTCCCAGGAAAATAGGCGAAAATATGGGAAGTGGGGGGGAAGACAAACACCGAGAAAATATAGGAAAATATGGGGGAATCTATTTATTTGCGTGTATTTATTGCGAAGGCCTTACGGCCGGTGCCGCCGACCCTGGAAGACGACACCCACGATGAAGGTGGCAGCCGGAGGTATTCAAGCACGAGGAGGAGGAGGAGGAGGAGGAGGAGGAGGAGGAGGAGGAGGAATACGCGAGGAGGAGGAGGAGGAGGAGGAGGAGGAGAGGAGGAGGAGGAGGAGGAAGACGCGAGGAGGAGGAGGTGGAGGAGGACGACGACGACGACGACGACGACGACGACGACGACGACGACGACGACGACGACGACGACGACGACGACGAGGCGAGGGCGGCGGCGGCGGCGGCGGCAGCGGCGGCTTCGACGACGACGAGGACGACGACGACGACGACGGTGGCGGCGGCGGCGGCGGCGGTAGCCGCGGCGGCGGCGGCGGCGGCGGCAGGCGGCGGCCAAAGGGAAGGCCCCTCCCGAGGAGGAGGGAGGTAGGAGGGAGGAGGGGGAGGCGAAGAGGGGGGAGGAGGACACTCCCCCACATGTCCGGGATGGGCAAAACAATCAGAAAAGTAGGCCGGGGGGAGGTGCGTATTTGGGTGGCGCCCCCCCCCCGGGGCCCCCCCCCGGGACCCCCCCCGTGACCCCCCCCCCCCTTCGGCGGGGAAGGGATCGAAGGGAAGAGGGTTCCCTTCGATTCAATTACGATGGAGCTCATTTCCGTTGAGGGTGGCGCGGTAGCTCATTTACGATGTAGGTAATTTTCGTTAAGGGTGGCGCGCCGAGGACGACGCGTCTTCCACACGCCGACAGGGTCGGCGGATTTGTGTGTACTGGGGCCCCTTCAGCTACGTGGCGGCCCGTGCCGCCTCGCGGGCGCCTCGTGGGCGCCTCGCGTTTGGAGGGTGTATGCCGCGGGTGCGCCACGTTGCCACCCGTGCTGCCTCGTGGTCGCCCCGTGCCCTGCGGGGGGGGGTTGCCGAGGCTGCGCCGCGTTGCCGCCTCGTGAGCGCCTCGTGGGCGTCTCGTGGGCACCTCGTTCGGAGGTGGATAGACCTCCTACCCTGACACGTCGATTCGGGAATTGGCCGTTTTCGGTTCGCGAGAGGGCGTCGCGGCCGTCATGTTTGCGGGTTCAGGTCCGTCGGTTTCGGCCCCAGGCCGTTTTCACTAAGGGGAGGTTTACTAAAGGGAGGTTTGTCCACCGCCGATGGCGGGGGTATGCTTCAGTCGAGCCTGTCCCTCTACAGGAGGAATAATCAAGCAGTGGTTCGAAAAATACAATGGGGACGCTTTTTGGTGCCATTTTTATGTTTTTTTTTGAGGGGGGGGGCACTATTACCTAACAGCTCTTGCTGATAGGTTTCTAGTTGTCTCAAAAGAGAGCATCATGACTCCTCAGGGGGGTCGGGGCGGGACCCGGACAGGCTGCCGTCGAAGCCGAAATCGCTGGGACATCCTCGCAAAATCGCTCTTGGTGCTCCCAGAACTCCATTCCCGGGCCACATTTTGGATGCCTGGAGCCAACTGTAGGCCACTTCGTGGTCTTCGAGTTCCCAGAACTCAATTCCCGGGCCACATTTTGGATGCCCGGAGCCAACTGTAGGCCACTTCGTGGTCTTCGAGTTCCCAGAACTCCATTCCCGGGCCACATTTTGGATGCCACTGTAGGCCCGGAACTCCGGGCATGATTTTGAATGCCACTGTAGGCCAGGCAGAGCTGAGGCTGAGGCAGGCTGAGAGGCTGAGGCTGAGGCTGAGGCTGAGGCTGAGGCTGAGGCTGAAGCAGGCTGAGGCTGAGGCAGGCTGAGGCAGGCTGAGGCTGAGGCTGAGGCTGATGCAGGCTGAGGCTGAGGCAGGCTGAGGCTGAGGCAGGCTGAGCCTGAGGCTGAGGCAGGCTGAGGCTGAGGCTGTGAATGCGACTGCCGTTGCCGCTGCGACTGTCATCGCGAATGCGACTACGACTGCGAGAACAGCAGAATTCTACAACTGGATTTTCATCTGAATCTTCAGGGGGATGCTTTCAGATATGCTTCTACACATCGCTGTTAGGTTGCTTTGCCGGGATACTTATTATTTGTCGTCCAAAATCCCCTTGTAGGAGGACAGGCCGACCTAAGGGTATGCCGAGGTCGCTCCACGTTGCCACCCGTGCCGCCGGCCACCTCGTGGGCGCCCCGTGCTCCGAGTCTCCACGACGCTGCAGCTTGCACCACGCAGCCTGCACCGCACACACTGCACACCGCAGCTTGCATCGCATGGCTTACGCCCCAAGCTCCACCTCCAGTTCCCATCGCCTAGCTGAGACGGCAGGCACCACATCGTTTACGCCGCACAGTGTTCACTTCCTCAGCTCACACCACATAGCTTATACGACAAAGCTTTTACCACATAACCTTGCGCCACATAGCTTTCACACCCACATGCAACGTACAATAACGCACTGTTTGGGGTACACGCTGGCTGGCATTATTGTTTCAACACGTTGGAGGTCTCGATTTGCATTTTGATTGCCAGTGCGGAAATTGCGCTGTTCGGTCTTGCCGCGAGCTCCTGGGATGCGCAGAGCAGCGGGCCGCGCGAGTTGTTCAGGACTTGGCCGGCCCGCTGCCCGAGCCCCGACTGGAGAACCCCCATCAGAGGAGGTGCTGGCGAGGCCATCTGTCGCCGCACTGCTCTGAGGGCAGCAGCGCTTGAAGCATCCTCTGGAAGCGGCCGTGTTTCCCAAATCGGCTATACGCTCCAGAAGCGTATACGGTCAGGATCTTTCACTTAGCGTGTCGCTCCGCTGGTTCTGGCCCACCACGCTTCGGCGCGACACGCTAGACACGTTCCAGCCCGCTAGTGTCAACGTACCAAGCGGTCTTCTCCCAGCTTTCCGTCCAGCGGAGTGGGGCGATACGCTATCAGCTCGCAGGGCATAGCGTGTCACCAGGGCCGCCGCCGCGACACGCTAAAGCAAAAGCTCCCGACTCTGGACCTCCAAGGGCCGCAGTGTGAGAGAGACGCGTAGAGCCTGGGGGTTGCCAGGGAGGGGCTGGGGCGCTGTCGGGAGGGGGGGGAGAGGGCCGCCACCAGGCCTTGACAGCCTCCTCCTCCTCCTCCTCCTCCTCCTCCTCCTCCTCCTCCTCCTCCTCCTCCCTCCTCCCCCCTCCTCCTTCTCCCCCCTCCTCCTCCTCCTCCTCCTCCTCCTCCTCCTCCTCCTCCTCCTCCTCCTCCTCCTCCCTCCTCCTCCTCCCACCCCTCCTCCTCCTCCTCCTCCTCCTCCTCCTCCTCCTCCTCCTCCTCCTCATCATCATCATCATCATCATCATCATCAGCGCGACTTCTGGGCTTGGTGGACATTTTGCCTGCCTGCCAGGCTGGAAGGCCGTGTCCACGCAGTGGTGGTGTAAGACTAATTAGAATAAAGATCGGAAAAGATAACGTTTTTCGTTTCTTTCCGTTTTCTTTTCGTCAATAGAATATGTCAGTTCATATATAAAAGATGTTCTGAAAAGGGAAGAGCTGACACTTTATTGAAAGAAAAGAAAAGAAAAGAAAAGAAAAGAAAAGAAAAGAAAAGAAAAGAAAATAATGGACAGTTTCTGAAAACAACAGAAGCTCACCTGGATTGATGGTAAGCATGCTTGCCGTCTCCTCCGGGGAAGGGATCCGCCCTCGTCCTTTCGTTCTTTTCTGCCCCCGGGGATCCCTCCTCGCCCTCGCTGCCTGTCTGTGCGGCCTGCCTGCCCCTGTCGCTCTTCGTCTCTTTGTCTCTTTGTCTCTCTCTCTCTCTCTCTTTCTCCGCCTGTCCCCTTCTGGCTCTCCTTCCCCCCGGTGGATCCCTCCCCGCTCCCTCTGTCTCTTTCTCTCCCTCCCTCTTTTTTTGTGTTTTCTCTCTCTCTCTCTCTCTCTCTTTCCCGCTCCCTCTCTCTCTTTATCGTGTTCTCTCTCGTTCTCTCTCCTTCCCCCTCTCTCCCTCCCTTGTGCGCTCTCTCCCTTTCTCTCTTTCTTCTTCCCTCTGCGTCTCGCTTGTTTTGTCAGTTGCTTTGTATTGTCTCGCTCGCTCCCTCTCTCTCTCTAACTTTCTCCCTCTGCCTATCTCTTGTTTTGTTAGTTGTGTGTTTCCTTTTGTTGTTGTTCTCTCTCTCTCTCTTTCCACCCCCCTTTCGGTGTCTCTCCTCTTCTGGCCCTTCTCTCACCCTTGCCCTGTTGCGCGCCACTTCCCTTTTGGCCGCGCGCAGAACGATACAACAGCGGCTTGGGACACTCAGCGCTGAGGTAATTGCGACTGTAAGAGAGAACGCTTGAGGTGACGAGGGGCCCATCCTCACCGAGGAGAAGAAGGAACGGGCAGCATAATCGTTTGCGCGGGTATTACATGTCATCGTCAGCTCACCATCCCTCCTCTTCGTCCTCATTGTCTCCCTGTTCCATCCTCATCGTCTGCGCTCTTTCTCGTCCTCCTCCTCCTCCTCCTCCACATCCTCCTTATCTCCCATCCTCTCAAGTACCCCCTCGTCGTCCTCGCTGTCCCTGGGCAAATTTGTCGTGGTTCCTCCTCCTCTTCCTCCTCCTCCTCAGTTCTTGTCTACTGCCTGAACGTGCTCCTCCGCCCCGTCCCGAGCGCCGACACCAACTCCAGGCCGACACCAACTCCAGCGCCTACACCAGCAAAGAAGCTAACACCGACGCCAGCCCCACTCCAGCGCTTACGCCAGCTCCGACACCAGCGCCAACGACTCTGGCTTCAGAAGTCGCAGGGTTCACGGCTGCCACGGGCACGTGGACGGAGTGTTGTGTTGCGAACGCGGCCGAATGTCTCGACAACGGCCCTAGACTCGGTCCCAGCGGCACGATCTCGCTGATTAGCACGACCGCGTCCACCAGCCGCTCCAAGGATGCGGCGACCACCACAAGTCCGAAGAGTGGCCCTGGGACCAACGCCATGACGACGAGCGGCACGACCACGACAACCAGCCGCCCCAGGGATACGACGGCTTCAGTATCACCGGCCCCGTCGATTGCCGCACCACCAACTCCATCGACCACCACATCACCGACCCCATCGACTACATCAACACCGACTCCAGCGATCGCACCATCATCCACCCCACCGACTGCGCCACCATCTATTCCCCCCACTCCCGACTGCGTCACCATCTACTCCCCCGTCCCAAGCGCCCATCGGCCTCCGTTCTCTTCGGGGACCGCTACCTTTTACACGTTTTGTTACCACAGGCTCATCTACTTGTCCGTCAACCGCTGAGGCTCTCCTTGGTTAGCTTGTTGTCCTGGATAGCACTGAATCATTGACACTGCCTGGCTGGCCGCACAGACTGGGGAAGTGTGAATCCCATGCCTTTTTCTTCTCTCTTCCGCCTCTCCCCTCCTCCTCTTCTCCCCTGGGCCCGAGTCCGGAGCGATCGTTTTTTTCCGCTTCGCTTGGCGCTGCGCCTGGATGGCGTGTGGTGCGTCATATCAATGGCTGGCCGGCCACTGGGTTGCGCACGCAACGCGTCTGTCCAGTCTCCCTATTTGTGGGCTTATGATTTTTGGGCATCGGGGCCAGGGGGGTGTATAATTCCACTCATCAGCCCACTGTCTCTGGCACTCGTTGTGCGGACCAGCTCGCCTGTTGAAGGTTGGCCAGCAGCTGTCTCACAGAAGTGAATTGTCTTCTCCTCCTACGCTTCGTCCTCCTCCTCCACCTTCTGCGACGCAGATTCACAGAGCAACAAGGTTAGCGAACCTATACTTGAGAGCTCATCCAAGCCAGAGCTCAAGATTGCGCGGCAGCGTTCAGCGGAGCCAGCGAGGAAGCTGCAGAGGAGGGCTCCGCTGGTGTTGGCGGCCTGCTGGCAGGCGTTCCACCCCTTGGCGGCGCCCTCATTTGGCGGCCCCTTAACTGGCTCAGGGGGGGCAAAGGCCTGCACCTCGGTAGGGGCCCACTTCCCACGCAGCAACACCTGCTGCCCTCGAACCCACGGAGAACTCGGCGGCCCCATGCGGTGGGGTTTCTGCAGTCGCCACCAAGCTTGAGAACATGGACAGTGCTGAGCGCTCCACAAATTGCACAAAACATTCCGTTCCTGCCATCCGCCGTGGTCCATCTCCTGAGCCTATGCCGGGGGTCAACACTCAAGGTGGGCGTAGGCTCAGGCGGCGGCGGCAGCGACAGGACGACAGGCGGCGGCGACGCAGCAGCACGGGCCTGCCTCCGCTGCGCGCGGGCAGCCTTTAGCTGCTGCGCTGTGGGGCGCTCGGTGTCGAGCGCGGCCTGGATACCTGAACGAGCAACCTGCGCACAGACGGCTCGGACAAGCTGAGAGAAATATCGAAACCTCTCGCGGACGGAAGGGGCCACGCGCCAGGAACTGGCGATCTGATTCGCCCACTCATCCGCTACAGAGTTGCCTGCGAGCTGTCGGGCGTTCATGGTCAGGCGCTGCTCCAGGGTGGGGTGGGCCTTGACCTTCACGGCGCTCACACTGTCAGGTCCCGCCCCACCCCAATCTTCGCACATCAGAGCGAGCGGCTGTGAGGCTACAGCGTGACGCACGCACGCGCGTGACACCTTTGTACACGAAATCGCGATCGGTGTGTGCACATACAGGCGGCAATGCGGTACACGGCGTGCGACGGAAGGCCGCTAGTTCAGCGCGATCGATGCACTGGATGGCTGAATCAAAACCACCACCAAACACTGCGGACGGCGAAAAACTTCGGCGACGACGAGGCAGCGGCGGATCGGGCAAGAGAGCGACCACCACCCATGCTGCCACGGCTGCGCGCGGCAGATGCGAGCTAAACAAGGATCCATCGACGAAGACGTCGCCCTTGATGTGACGCGCCGCCCCAAGTTACATCTGCACAGGCGCAACCTCAGCCCTCAGCGGGAAACGACTCCACGGAGCGAGCCCCAGCGCCCCCAACAGCGAAACCAGCTCCGGTGGTTCCTGTGGCAGGGCTTGGCGGAGGGCCCCTTGGGGCTGGAGGTTCGCGGCGGCCAAACTTCTGCAGGGCAAGTGTCGGTGAGACAACTCGCCGGGCGTCTCCTGGCATAGCTTGCAACGCGGATCTGCAACGCATTTGGCCTGAAAGAGTCGCTTTTGCGTCCACTGGGATCCCGCGGCGACGGAACGAAGGCGCGACTTTTCTTCTGGCGCAAGTGGCGACGCGCGGCCAAGCAACTCAAGAATTGGCTCTGCGAGAGCTCCTTGCTTGAGCTCGGGGCAACAGAGGGAGGCGCTAACTTGCTTCCACTGCCATGCTGCACAGGCTGCGAAGACGAGCTGCTTGAGCCCGCGCGCACAAAGTTTACTTGGTGAAATTTAAGGCCTCACGGGATAATCCATTCATCAAAGCTGTGGCAAACGATCCCAGGGCGCCCCAAAGTGGCTGGAACCGCAAAGAAGGGGCCCGCTTCCCGCTGCCAAGCAGAGACGCGCTTGCGCCTTGCACGAGGCTGCGCAGCCGCGAGGCTCTGCTGGATGGCATGCTTTGGGGCCCGGCCATCCCTCCAAGCGGCTAGCAGGGCGCGCGTTGGTTCGGCAGAAGCCTTAAATATAGTGCCGGCCCTCCTTCCTGGCAGTAGAAGAAGGCGAAGGGCGAGGGAGGCATGCGAGGTGGGGCCTTGGGCTGCAACGAGCTGCCGCAACCGCCGCAACTCAGACCCATTGGTGCCAGTGACACTGCAAACGCATCCAACGCCGGTCTCCAACGTGGCCTTCGCCATGCGAACAACCAACCAACTGCGCCTGGCCCGGCGCAGTGCTCGAAGCCGACGAGATCACGCAATGGTTGTCCTGAAGCGATCACGCTTAGTCCCCCGCTCAACCCTCAGCCCCGACCCATAGTCAACGCCTGGCATGCGCTCTGCACTGGAACTGTGGCCACCAAGAGGTCTCAAGCCGTCCTCGGGCCTTGCGGAGCTCGGGCGCGTTGCCCATAACCCTTGCTTTCTCTTTGGCAATGGCGAGATCTGCCTCGCGCAGCTGCTGGCCAAGCTCGCGGTCTGCAGCCATTATGTCATCGCGAACTCATGGCGGCGCCACCAAATCTCCGAATGCTTATGTCGCCCGCAAGCGAAGATATGGAACGGCGCGGACAGCGCTCCGAACAGCGTCCAGCGGTTGCAGGATAACAAGTTGAAGCATGGCGGTGGTGTGTATATATATATAAGCGCTGCCTGGCAGCGCGTTTTGTTCGGTGCAAATGGGCTCCGAGGCATGCGCTCCCATATCTCAGATGCGAGGCTGACGATTAAGCTGGATGATGAGATTCATGAACCTCGTTGGGAAGCCACTGTCTAATGGCGGTGCTGAATGAACCCAAACGATTTTTTCAAGTCGCCCAACGCCGCGCCCGACGACACCCCTCTCGCGTGAGCCCACTCAGTCCAAGCAGCCTGCGCCCAAACGCGCTCGTCGGCAGCCTCGCCTCGCGTTCCCCACGAAAAGCTGCTGAAGGTTCTCCCCTGCCTGGTTCGCATCTCGGCTCTGCGGAGCCTGAACAAAACCCGGGCCGTAACGCGCAACAAAGCGATGGGCCGCTGACCGCCCACGCGCCCGGCCAGAAAGAAAGCTTTGAACCGCGCGCGGGGCCACTCGAGACGCTGTTCGATAAGTCGGGGGAGATCGCAGAGAGCGCTGGGCCCATCATCTCCCAGCAGGAGCAAGTGGCGCTGATTCGCGCCATCATGCCCTATGCCTGTGGCAGCCTTGAAAATTTTGAGCACAGACTGCGAAGGAACTTCGAGGAGGGGGAGATCAGGCCACTCGAGGGGAGGGTTGGTATCCGAAACGCACCACCAGGCTTACCATTCAATTCGAAGTTCCCCTATCTGCTCGGCAGACCCGAGGGGGGTGAAATCCGCGCAGGCTTCGTCAGGGGCCCCGCCGATCGGAGCCTTGGAACAACTGTAGAGCGCCGGGGCTTCTTGCAGGGCGCTGCGTTTCTCCGCCCAGTCCTCCCCGCCCCGCTCGCGTTCCCTCTGACTAAGGACAACGATTTGCTCGGCCTGCTGCTGCGCTAACCGCTTCAGCAATTGTAGCCGGGCAGGGCGCAGAGGGGGGCGAGCGCGCGCGAGCGTCGCAAACTGCGCGGCGTCAGGCTGCCCACGCGGCATCTCTTGCCCACGGCATTGCTTGAGCAACTGGCGCCGTCTGCTGGCATCATCCCAGCCGCCAGTGATGACGCGGAGCTCTCGCAGCGCCTGAAACGCGCCTCTCCACCAGGCTGCAACTGCGTTCAACTGCGGGAGCGGAGCGACAGCAGGCTCGGGCGCCTTGATGACCCTCAGCTGCGGCTCCAGAGCACGGCCGCTGCGCTGCTGCTGCGCGCGCGGATCCACATCGAAGAGGTTGATCCACTTGCTGTCTGCGCTTGTGATATAACCTTGCCATGCCTCCTGAACGGTGCGCTGAGGAAGAACAGCAGTACTTCAGTCGGGCTCTTGAAACTCACGACAGCGTCCAATCGGCTGCGGGGATGGGAACTTACGCGGTCGAACGACCATTTGGATCTCAGGCGGCCTCCTGGAATGCGCATTTGAACGGGACGATGCGGGGAAATTGCTACATTACCCACAACATGTACAGAAGTTCCTTCCGCCAGAAAGGGACTCATGACAAAGAAATCGATGGTGCGCTCGGGCGGAGATACAGTGCCACCCATGGGGGCAACCCCTTTGCATCCAACACCATCAAGCAATCCACGTGAAACTAGCGCGTCTGGTGCCTGCCAGTCTGCACGGGGAAGAACGGGCAACCCTGCAAATTTGAGCTGGCAGCTCACATCACACAACAACTTCCAGTCACGCTCAATGAGGCCTTCTGAACCGTGCATGTACAGCGTGCCCACCAGCATGCCACCTTTGGGCCCATGACCATAGTGCAGCAGCTGCGCGCGCTTCTACGACAACCTGCGGCGCGTGCTCGACTGGCTTGAGCCCATAGCGTACGGGAGTAGCCATAAGCGTGCCACCAGACAAACCTGCGATATTATCTTGACTAGTTTCCAATCCAGGGCGCCGCGCAGCATTGCAAATTGGCCTTCCAGCCTGCACGACGTAGAGCAACTGCCATGGCATCAGACTGATGCGCGGCAACCTTCGTCTCCTGCGCCGGCGCCAGATCTCAACTATCCAGGTGTGGGGGGGGCCATCAACGCCTCAAGCCCTGGCAGACTGGTGGCGTTGGCCGTCGCCGCCGTCAACTGACGCGCGCATGCCCGACGTCGGAGGCAGCTCTGTTGGGCATGTGCGCATCTTCTTGAGCCCCATGCCGATGAGCTCCATGGCCCTGCGCTTGACCCCGTCGGCATCAGAGTCGGGATCCATGTCGTCGGTGCCCACGGCATGTTGCTCGGCCCCAAGCAACTTGGCCTCGCGCTTGGCAGCCTATGTGCGGGCAGCGTGCTCATCAGCAGCAGTAGGCCCGCCGGGGGCCCCAGGGCCCGGGGACATGCGCTGCGCCGTCGGCGCTGCCGCTGGTCTGGCCTCTGGGGCCAGCCGCGGGCGCGGGGTCTGCGGCGCGGGCGGCTCCGGCCGCGGCTTGGCCGACTGCCGCGCGCGACGTGGCAGAGGCGCCCTCCGCGTCCAGCTGGCCCTGTATCTTTTGCAGCTCGGCGTGCAGCTCGCACAGCCTGGCCCCCAGCTGCGCCGCGCCAAGCCGCTTGGCGCGCTCGAGGAAAGGGCTTGCAGGCCCTGCGCTCGGTGCCACCTCCTCTCCGAGGACAGCGAGAGCCGCCGCAGCTCTCGCTGCCACTTCCTTCTGCTTCGCCTTGATCTCGTCGAGCTCCACGCCACGCTGCGCTGCCCACTCAGCTGCACTGTTGACGTTGACGACTGCACTGTCCTACTTGTTTTGAGCCTTGCCCTTCTCTCGGCGAGCATGTCATGCTCGCGTTGCGACGCTCGAGAGACCAGGGACGGGTCACCCGACAGCAAGCCTCTGGATCTTGCCCCGAGCCGACTGCGAGAGCGTGACTGCGATGACGTCGTATGCTGCAGCACCCATGGCGGCGAAGGCCTGGATCTGCTCCTCGGTGTGCCGCGGCGGGCCGTTCTTGGCCTGCGGTGCTTGAAACGAGGGGGGGCGCGCCAGACTGCCAGGCACCACGCGGCTGCGCATGTGTCGGTCGGGGGCCTCGTCTTGTCTGCTCCGCATATGTAGCAAGACGTCCGATTCGTAATTGAATGTAAACCCACATCGCTTGCTCGGGCAGCATCACTTTTTCTTCCAAGCAACCATTGTGAGCACGCCGTGGTGATGATCGCAGAAGAGTGAGGGCTGAGACTTCAGTACAGTAGCGATCTGCTGTGAGCGGATGGGGCCGCAAACTCCCCAGTGCCAGAAGTTCGCGTCCCCTGAGCCATCGCTACGGACTTAAGCCAGAATGGCTACGGACCCCTCCTCTCCCTCCTCCCCCCCCCTCCTCCTCCTCCTCCTCCTCCTCTTCCTCCTCCTCCTCTTCTCCTCTTCCTCCTCCTCCTCCCTTCCCCCTTCCCCTCTTCCTCGGCAACCTGCCTGGGCAATATTTGTCAAGTGTTTTTGTCTCGTTGGTTTCTGATTATCAAGGTGGGCAAGATTTGTCCGCCTGGACGAGCCCCTTTGGCAAACAGCGCCAGAGTCGTGGCAGTCGGGGCTTCGCGGCTGTTCTCCATTTTGTTCCCCTCCCCCAAAACAATCCGCCCCGCCCTGAGACGCATTTCCCCACCACACCCCCGAAGACCCGTCCGCGCGCCCTCCCCTGCCAGTGGGACCCTTCCGCCGCCGTGCATCCGTCCCCCTTCCCTCTCCCCTGGGCCACGACGACGCCCCGGTGCTTCGTAGGCGCCGCCGGGAGGAGCTGCGCCGCAGCGGCGCGGCCTGACAGCGGCCCGGCGCGCCGGTTTCCCTCTGGCTCGGGCGCCGCCGTGGCTGGCCAGACGGAGGCGGCCACTTCTGTGGGGGGGGGCGGGGCGCCACGAGTGGGCCACCGGTATCGAAGTTGCAGGATCGAAGCTCGAGGAGGCATCTGGGCGTGCGGGGTCGTTTTGGCGGTGGCGTTGGAGTGATCTTTGGGGCCCACTTCCTCGATGAGATGGCGTTTCGTCGAGGAAGTTGCGACCCTCGTATGCGTGGTCCCCCCGTTGGCCCTGCCCCATGGAAGGGGGGGGGGTGCACGGGGACAGATGGGGGATCCAGACCGCCTCGCGCAGCCGCAGAAAAGCACGATGGACAGTCTTCTGCATCTTCAGCCTCCAGGGGCCCTTTTCAGGTCGCCGGAGCGTCAAATAACGGCTCATACAGTCCGGGGAGACATTTTTTGGAAACGAATTTCGTGTTCGCGTCGGGCCCTCTCTCCTGGCTGCGTCTTCAGCAGGGTTCCAGTGGTGCTGTCTGCTTCCGGCGTCCCAAATCCTGCGTGATTGCATGCGTGTTTGCTGAGAGCTCGCGTCATTGCGGTTCTCTCGTTTCTCTCGGCGCCCTATAGGTGGTCATCTGTGGACGGTATCTCACGGTGTTTTCATGGTTGCGACTTCTCTCTTGCTGCCCTGGTGGCCCACAGCTGCGGAGCAAAAGTTCGTTTGAAATTCTAAGGGACCGCGAAATTACCAAAAGTGCATCAGCCCCCCCTTCCCCCCTAGAGTCCTATCAAGAAGAGCTTTGTCGGGCCCCTGCCAGTGGCGGGATAATTTGACCCTGGGATTTTGGTCCGTCATAAAAATAATTCTAATAATATGGTTATGAATAATATATGTTAGACTCCGCACCAAAATCATCCCATCGTTTTTGACGAAAAGAAAAATATCCCAGCGTATCCCAGATCCCGGCCTCAATGATCCCATCGGCATTTTCACATTCGAAATGACAATCCTGGGGTATTCCCGATTTCGGCTTCGGATGATTTCGGTTCTTCGCACTTCAGACGACACCCTTGCCCCGCCGAAGCGGAACGCCGTCGTTTCCACGACACCGTCGTCACGAGCGGTCGCCGTCGGCCGCCGTGCCGTGCCGTGCCGTGCCGTGCCGTGCCGTGCCGTGCCGTGCCGTGGTCGTCAGCACGTGGCATAGCACGTGAAACTGGTGTCGTGCCGCACTGCAGGAGGAGGAGGAGGAGGAGGAGGAGGAGGAGGAGGAGGAGGAGGAGGAGCGAGAAGGAGCGAGAGGAGGAGGAGGAGGAGGAGGAGGAGGAGGAGGAGGAGGAGGAGGAGGAGGAGGGAGCGAGAGGGAGGGAGGAGGAGGAGGAGGAGGAGGAGGAGGAGGAGGAGGAGGAGGAGGAATAGGAGGGGGAGGAGGAGGAGGAGGAGGAGGAGGAGGAGGAGGAGGAGGAGGAGGAAGTGCCTGGTCATCTGCATGCGACAAGGTGTGCCGTGCCCGTGCCATGCGTGCCGCGCCATGCCGCGCCTGGTTCTCAGCGCGCGGCACGCGCGCAGCGCCGTGGCGTGCCGGGCCCGCGCCCCGTTGTTCGCGTGCGTGCCCTTGCGCGTGGCCGCACGGGCCGAGCACGCCCACTGTGATGGTGGCTCGCCGCTGTTGTCATGCAGCGTCGTTGTTTTCGGGCGAAGAGAACTATGCACATGCACCGATCCTGGCAAGGCCGATCCTGGACTCAGGATGGGCCTGGCCAGAATCGGTGTATGTGCGTAGTTTTTGTTCCTCTGTGTTTGGGTCTCTTCGCGCGGTGTCATGTTTAGACTGCGCAGGTGCGTTTCCTCCGAGCTGCGTCCGGGTCCTAGCGCGGGCCTCCGGCAGCCGTTCGGGGCTATCCGTGCCCCCCCCCCCCCGGACGCCCTCGGCGGCAGGTTGATGCATCGGCGACAAAGAATTACAAGTTGCGACGTTCTGGCTCGCACAAGGCACGTCCGACAGTGAGCGTCAGCGAAAAAATTGATGGGGCACGCCAGACAATGACATGTCGGAGAGCATGTTGCGCCAGTCCGTCTCGGCGCCAGAAAGACGCTGCCATCGTGGCGCGACATTCGCCTTACGAAAACTGCGCAATTCCATGCCCATGTTTCCCCCAGGCTGTAATAAAGCTTGGTCGGCCGGGAAGGGGGAAAGGTCACGCAATTGAGAAACACGACGTCGGGGGTGTTAGGGGGGAGGCATGGGGAAAGGAGCATCGCGGAGGAACATGGAGGAGTGATGGGGGAGGAGGTTGGCAGGAGCCAAGTTAAACCGGAGCTGATGATGCTGTAGTGGACGCCGCCGCTGGCCCGCGCGGGCCCTTCGGCCAAAATGCGACGCATGGCGAGCGTGCCTCCCGCCTGGTGCGGCGACGACGCTGGAGACGTCAGCTGGGTCAAACGCACTCAGTCTCGCCGCCCTATGCAGGATCCCAGCCTCTGCTTGTTGCTTTGCTCGTGCGGGAAGGAGGAGGAGGACGAGGAGGAGGAGGAGAAGGGGGAGGAGGAGGACGAGGAGGAGGAGGACGCCGAGGAGGAGGAGGACGAGGAGGAGGAGCATGAGCATGAGCATGAACATAAGACGAAGTCTTGAAGATGGCTCCTCCCCTCCCACGGCTCAGACGACGATGCCCGACACGGAGCTGAAATACACGGAAATGAACAGGAGGATGCACACGTACCAAGAAAGCCCTTCACCGTTATTGCAAGCCCCAGTCCCGCTGAAGAAAATGCTCAGGTTCCTCGGAATGCTTTCCACTAATATGCCATACAACTCCATCCCACCAAAAACTGCGTCTGCCTTGCGCGGGCCAGGCTCAGCCAATACAGAAAAGCCACCAAAAGAAAGCGTCTGCCTTGCGCTGGCCAGGCTCAGCCGAATACAGCCGCGACGAGGCGAAGAAGCACAGGATGGTGAGGATTCCGTGGCCAACGCCCACATGTCGATAAACATCACGACGGCGATGAGAGAGAAAGGAGAAAACATGACCGTAGCACTATGCAAAGCTCCTCCATAACTCCAAAGATAGGATGATGAACTGACAGCATTATGTACGCCCAAAAGCACCAGTACCGCCAGCCCTCCCCACCAATGAACAGAAGAAGCACGGCCAAACTGAAAATACAAAAATGCGTAGCCTGACTTTTCGTCTCCCTTCGCCACCGGTTGAACGTCACACAACATGAGGTCGCCCCGATGCCACCCAAGTGCCACGATGAGGCGGAGACGGGGCTAGGGCGCCGAGCGAAAAAAACCATTACGGAAATTGCTGCGGGGCCTTGAGCCAAAATGGCTACGGAGGACGAGGAGGAGGAGGAGGAGGAGGAGGAGGAGGAATAGGAGGAGGAGGAGGAGAAGGAGGAGGAGGTGAGGAGGGAGGAGGGAGGAGGAGAGAGGAGGGGAGGAGGAGGAGGAGGAGGAGGAGGAGGAGGATGAGAGGAGGAGGAGGAGGAGGAGGAGAGAGGAGGAGGAGGAGGAGGATGAGGAGGAGGAGAGGAGGAGGAGGAGGAGGAGAGGAGGAGGAGAGGAGGAGGAGGCGGAGGAGGAGGAGAGGAGGAGGAGGAGGAGGAGGAGGAGGAGAGGAGGAGGAGGAGGAGGAGGATGAGGAGGAGAGGAGGAGGAGGAGGAGGAGGAGGAGAGGAGGAGGAGGAGGAGGAGGAGGAGGAGAGAGGAGGAGAGAGGAGGAGGAGGAGGAGGGAGGAGAGGAGGAGGAGGAGGAGGAGGGGAGGAAAGAAAAGGAGGAGGGGGGAGGAGGAGGAGGAGGAGGAGGAGGGAGGAGGAGGAGGGGAGGAGGAGGAGAGAGGAGGAGGAGGAGAGGAGGAGGGGATAGGAGGAGGAGAGGAGAGGAGGAGGAGGAGGGAGGGGAGGGGGAGGGGAGGGGAGGAGGAGGAGGAGGAGGAGGGAGGAGGAGGGGGAGGAGGGAGGAAGGAGGAAGAGAGGAGGAGGGGAGAGGAGGGGGAGGAGGAGGAGAGAGGAGGGGAGTAGGAGGAGGAGGAGGAGGAGAAGGAGAGGAGGCGGCGGCGCGGAGGCAGGAGGAGGAGGAGGAGGAGCGAGGACGCGGTGGCGACGGCCTCTGGGCCCGGCGGCCCGGGCCGCATACCGCGCCCACGGCGGCGCCAGAGCGCCGGCCGCCGGGGCGAGCTCACGGGGCGGCGCTGCCCTTTCGAGGTGTCGATCTGGGTGAACAGCCCAGGGGCGGGCATTACGTTCGGGGGTGGACAGAACCCCCACCCGGACCCTGACACGTCGATTTGCGAATTCTCCGTTTTCGGGCTCTCGAGGGGGCGCCTCGGCCGATCTTTTTTCCAGGCTGCCGCCCGCCAGTTCTGGGCCCGAGGTCGCTGCCACCAAGCCGTGTTTTGCTGGAGGGGGCTCTGTCCACCCCCGAGGGCATGCATGCGGCTGGGAGCCTTGCCGAAGGCATGCCCCGTCGGCGCCTCTGGACGCACGTGCTGCTCCCCCTCTGAGCGGTCCGCCCCCCCCGCGTCGCCCCCGACGTCGCGCGTGCCGCTGCGCCCCGACGGGGGGGGCGGCCCCAGCCCGCACGCCGCGCGCACGGGCGGCCGGCAGTGGTGGCAGGCAGGGGTGGTCGGGCGTTGCGTGAATGGGGGGGGGCGATCAATGTGTGTGAAGTCCGTTCGCTTCCTTATTATTCAAGGGAGTAAAAAAACGCCCCTCCCCTGGTTTATGAGGCGCTGTGCGCTGAACCTCCTGTGGGCTGACAGAGTAGACCCTGCGTATCGCGCGTGCCGCGCGGCGTCCTGGCGGATCTCTGGCCGATGTGAGTTCCCAGGAGGTTTACTGACCACGCACTTGTAACCCAGGGTAGGGGCGTTTTTTTTCATCATCCCTAAAATTATATCCCTTCTTCCGCAACTGCATTGGCTCAGGTATTGGCTTAAGGTCAACTGTGCACAGCTGGCTGCGCAGTGCCCTGGGAAAGGAGTCCTACTCCTCGCCTCTGCCTGCGGACCCCGTTCAGGAACGGCCCCTCGGCCGTCTCCCTATACACACAATCAATGCGGGCGGGGCCGGGCGGGACGGGGAACCCAGACCCCCTTGCGCTGTGGCGAAATCACCGCGAGAGGTTCTGCGCGGTCGTCGGCCCTTGTAAAGGGGGCCCTCGCCGGGCCTCGGGGCCGTCAAGAAACGACTCGGGATAGAAAACGGGTCCCAGGGAATAATGGGTCAAGGCTTCTGGGGATCGACGTTGCGAACAAATCGCGGCGTCGGGGGCCTGGGTCATGCGGTGGGGAACGACAAATGGGGGGGATGAACAAAGTGCACCGCGCCCTTAAGGGGCCCGTTGGGGCCCAAATGGGGCCCGTTTCTCCGCCCCCCCGCCCATTGATCGCCCCGCCTATGACACAACGCCGCGAGGTGGCCTGCTCGGCGTGACCGCCGCGCCCATGGGGCCCTTGTCGAAGGACCCCGCCGGACGCGGCAGCCTCCCGGGCCGCCTCGGCGGGGAGCGTCGCCGGGCGCCGTGGCACCTCGCGTCGGGCGCCACTCGGGGGTCTCGGGCCCTTCGCGCCGCCCAGCCGGCCGCTGGCGGTCTCCGCCATCGCTCGGGGGGGGGCCACCGCGTCGGGGAGGCCCACCATTGGCTGCCCGAGGGCAGCGGCTGCGGGCCGAGCAGAGCAGCACTCTGGGACGGGCGGTGGCCGAATGCCACGATTCACGGCCGCGCCTCTTGAGGGTCATCTTGTCCACGGCGGTGGGGAGGCGCCGCGTTCACCTGTGTGTGTCGCGCGCCACGTTCGCAGGCGAGCGATTCAAGTTTGGTCTGCGATGGAACGCGCGGGTGTGCGCGCTGCCTGCATGCGCTTCGCGCCGCGGTGGCGCGAGGGGGCGCGACGCCCGCGCGTGCTTCGCGCCGCGATTGGGAGCGCTGCGCACGAGAGTAGCCACGCGTCGAGCTGTGCACGGCGCGGGGGAGTATACTGTCGGTGATTCTGCCAGCAGCGTGCAGCTCGTCGCGCTGCCCGTCTGGGGCTGGTGGGCCCGAAGGTCGGCGCCGGCCTCAGAAGAGTCGGGGGTGGTCTCGATCCGCCGCAGCCGCTCCGCCGAAGTGGAGCTTCAGAGCCAACCCAGGGCCTGCTCCTGCCCAGGGCCTCCTCCCTCAGCACTGCCTCGGCGGGCTGCGGGCAGCTGGTGAGTGCGGGCGGCTTGGGCCTCGGCGCGCTCCCCACCCTGCCGCCGCCCCTGAGGGCAGGAAGCCTCGCGCCGCAAGCCTCGCGAGCACCAGCGCGTGCCCACCGCAGGGCCACTCGCGGCCACGCGGGCGGCCCCGGAGCGCCAGCCGCGGCCGCCACCGCAGCAGCTGCCACCCTGCCTGGCCCGCCGCGGTCAGCCTTGGCAAGGGGGTCGCCGCGGGTGTGTCGGCTCGGGCGACCGAGCCGTGAGCCAGCACGGCGGGCAGGGGCCCAGACCGTGGCAAGGGTCAGTGTTAGCTCTTGATGGCGGGATGCCCCCAGCAGCACGGAGTGTGTGCTGCAATTGCTACGGGGGAAGGGGCGGGAGGAGGAGGAGGGGGAGGAGGAGGAGGAGGAGGGGGAGGAAGAAGAGGAGGAGGAGGAGGAGGAGGAGGGAGAGGAGGAGGGGGAGGAGGAGGAGGAGGAGGAGGAGGAGGAGGAGGAGGAGGAGGAGGAGGAGGAGGAGGAGGAGGAAGGGTTGGCTTGTCCGCTTTGCTGACTCCCAGCTTATAGTGGCCTTGGGGGCCCATTCCGCCATCAGGGCCACGGGGTTTCCTCTTCGGGGGTCCCGAAATCTCGAAATCTCGAAGATTCCTGGCCTGGATTCCGAAGTCTGGGAACAGGGTTAGGGGTGCCCGAACGTTCCAGGACGTTGCGTTTTCTCTATCCAACAAACCAGCCCTGATTTGGTACCGGGATCAGGGGGAAGGCTTTGAGGCCTCAGCGGGGGCGGATCCCAAGAGGGCCCCAAAACGGTCCAGGAGGGTCCCAGGAGGGTCCCAGGAGGGTCCCAGAAGGGTCCCAGTGGGTACCAGGAGGAGCCCAGGAGGGCCCCCCCAGCAAAAGGGCCCCCAGGAGAGTTCGCTGTGACCGCCTTCGGGTCGCTGCCCGGAGGCCTCCTCCAGCTGCTCTGCGCAGGGCTGCGCCTCCTGGACCCTCACGGGGGTCCAGGAACGGGGGTGGGGGGCGAACGTCCTTCCCCCAGTGGGAGTACACGCCGGTCGTTGAAAGTAGGTATTTTTGCACTCCCAGATCCCAATCTGCTTCAAGCGCCTTCCTACTTCGAGAATCGACATGCTTTTGCTGTGTTTTGTTATTCTCTGGGGGGGCCTGGACCCTATCATCCACTACATCCGACTTCCTACTTCATGTTTCTACCTACTTCTTCCGACCGACGTGTATTTCCACCGCAGTGCCCAGTCCGGAGACGGGAGACATCGACTGGACTGGAGGACACGCCGCTTGGTGCTCTGGCGGCGTGCGTGGGGCGGAAGCAAACAACCGCATCCGCGGCCTCGCGGGCTGGGCGCCTGGGGGGCCGCGGCCCCGCGGAGGCGGGGCGTTTTTTCTCGTGGGTGCACCGCGCGCAGCGCATCCGTGCGACCGCACTCAACGAGCACAAACGAACCCCTAACCCTCAGGAGGGAAAAAAACACAGAGACACAAGTAATCGTCGACCCCCCCTGAAAAGATGGGAAAATATGGGAAGTGGGGGGCAGACAAACACCTGGAAGATATGGGAAAGTATGGGGAATCCGGTTGTTTGTGTGTTCCAGGGCCCCTTCACGAACCCCTAACCCGAATGGCACGATGAAGACGTGGCCTCACTGAGGTCCCCGCCTCCGCATTCTCAGGGACGATAGTTCTGGGCGGTTTGGTCTGATACATGCATTTGCAGAAAAGACCCCCTATCCGCAGTGTGTTCGGCCCTCCTAACTTAGGTCCCCTCCCAAATGGTTAGGGCTTTCTCTTGGTTAGTCACGCATATCCACGGGATCGCGCCCCAGAACCCAGCCCGCGAGGGCGTGGACTGTTCACGTCCGCCGCTCGTGAGGCACGGTGTCGGGATCGTCTCGGCACTTCCCTCAGCCGCTCTCGCTCGTCATCGTTCCGGTCCTCGAGCACAGCTTGCGTGGGTGATCCCGCCGCCAGTGATTCTGCTCGCCACGCCTCCGCTCCTCGACACACCTCGCCTCGCGGCGCGCCGGATGACTGCAGCGGGAGCGTTTAATCATCCTGGCTGCAGTAGTCCGTGTACAATGGAATTGCATGTCACGCTGGCGCAGCGCCTGTCAGCGCTCGGCGGGGGGGAGGGCGAGCGGCGCCGCTTCGTCTTGCCATTCGATCAGGTGCCACCAGTGCCTCAGGCTTGCTTGCTTTTGTTGCCCATGCCGTGGTGAGCTCGTTGGCTTTGGACGTCGTGCCCTTTGCTCCGTCTCCGTGCGAGAGCTCCAGACAGGCGTGCTCTTCGCCTCTCCCTCCGTGCCCCTGCCTCTCCCCATCCTCCTCCTCTCCTCCTCCTCTTCCTCATCCCTTCCTGTCTCTCATCCTCCACCCTCCCTCCTCTCTCCTACCTCTCCTCCCTCCTCCCGCCCTCCCTTCCTCGGACATCCCTCCCCCCTCGTCCATCTGCCCCGCCTCCCTTCCTGTCGTTTCCCCGCCCGTCCTGCCCGCTTCCCCAGGCAGCGGGGGCAGGAAGGAGTGGAGAAGCGAGACTCGCGCCTGGCCACAGGTGCTCAACATTGTGCAGCGTTGACGTGATTCGGGCACTGAGAGGACGCCCACCCAGACAAGTCGACAGAGGAAGTCTGTACTAGTCGACATTGGCATTCGAGTGTGCCGGTGCAGTCCCTGTCGGTTTCGCGAATCGACGTGCGTTTTGCCGGATGCATTTGGTTTTTTGGCGGACGTCGAGACACTGCACCGCCGGGGTGTCTTGGGAAGGCGGTGCCGTGCGCACGTGGAGTGCACCTGGCAGCTTTTTGTTTTCAATGTCGTTTTGCTAAAGCGGGTTCTGTCCACCCCCCGAGTGATGCCGAAAGACGCTGCGCCCGCTCGTCTGCACCCGCGGCGGCGCGCGGGGCGTTTGCGCCTTGGGAAGCTGCGGAAAAGGGGGGCGGGCCCGCGAGCCCCCATCAGGCCACGCGCTGGCGTGCTATTTCCGGCTCAGACCCTGACCGAGCAAGCAGACAGGTCGTGCTAGAGTCGGGGGCGGCACAGAGGGGGGTGGTGACTAGAGGGGGGGTGGATTTCATGGCGTGGGCCAGGATAGTTCGCCAGCTTTCATGGCGCCTCTCCTTATTTTCAGTGCGTCCCTGGCTCCCCCTTGAGCCGCGCACATGCCGCCGGCCATGATTTGCGCCCCCTCCTCTTGGACGCCCCCCTCTTGGCCGCCCCCGATTGAGTGGACGCGTTTTTTGAGTGGCATGTTTTCGCGCCGCCGCGCCGAGGTAAAGGTGTGGACCCCTTGTTGCCATTCCCGACGGTGCCCCGCTCGGTTCACAGCTCCAAGTTTCGAAGCGTCTCTGGCAGTGTCGACATCTACGGAAACGTCGTTGGGCCAGCGGGCTGATGCCAGGGCAATCCTGTGGTCCTCCCAGGTGTCCGAGGCCCAGCACACCAGAGGTCCTCAGATGCATTCCCGTGTCTCCCGGGGAGGCCGAGGTCTCGCAAAGCGTCTGGAGGTTTTCTGGGGTCCCCTGGGGCCCTCAAAGGCCCCCTCGAGGCGGCCGAGCTTGGCCATGCCACTTCCTTCTGCCAAGAGGTGGGAGGAGGGAGCAGGGTGGACAGGGGAGGACTGTTTGGGCACCTTGGCGAGGTGAGGCGGAAAGCAAGGACCTACCACAACGCTGCTTAGCTTGGTTTGGGCCCTTGTTGTGTTTTTCGTTTCGTTTTTCGTTGTTGTTTCGTTTTCTTGCTCGTTGCTGTTTTGAACGCCCCGTTTCGTCGTTCGTTTTCGTTTGGCACCGGCTTTGTTTAAACTGTCGTTTTGAACGTTGGGCCTCGTTTCGTTGTTCGTTGTAAACGACATGTCGTTTTGAACCTCGTTGTGGTCGGTCCCTGGCGGAAGCGTTTATGCTATACCATATGTTCTGTATATGTTAGGAGTTCGTGTCGGTGTGGAGTATTTCAGGGAAGGGCCCAATGTTCGCGCGCCGTACCAGCCCTACGCCGCCGGGCATCCTGTCCATTTGCCCCGGCATCCTGTCCGAGATCTGCGGGGCGACATGCAGCTCGAAAGCTCTTGCGCCCGGCAAGGGGGCTCGAAACCTGCAGGCGATGTCGTCGGTGGGGAGCACGCTTTGGGAACTGCACGGTAGGCCGCAGCCCGGGTCGGACTCGAAGAAGAAGAAACGACATACATATAATTTGTTTGCGGTCCGCGCAGACTGATCTCTTGGATCTGAGTTGGAGCCCCATTCCTGGCGCGCGGAGCGCGCCAGGGGCGGCGCCGGAGGCGCCGCCAGGAGGTCCCAGCACAGATCCAATGCATCCGCGCGGACGGCCAACAGTTTATGTTTATCCCGTTTCTTTTTCTTTCAAGGGAGGAGAAACCACCCGGACCCGATAATTGGCGTTTGGTAAACGGCCCTGGGCGGTTACCAAACAGCCCTTCCCTGTTCGATTCCTTCCTTGCGTGCGTTTGCTACATGGCTTCGCGTGTCGGGGTGATTCTTGTGAGGGCGGATGTTTTGCTCTATATTCTTCGACGGGCGAAAGGGGCGATTAGGGAGAGGAGGGGGTTTCGAAGGCTGCTGCATGCAAGTGGCTTCGGCCCCGCTCCCGGGCGCTTGCCCAGATACCCTCGACACACTGTCGTGAGAGCAGATTCGCCCCGCCCCCCCCCTCATGAACCTTACGTCGGGCATGTCCCTCTACAGCATGAGTATACAAGAATTGTAGATGTAGACACATAGTCTGGGGACGATTCTTCGTGCCCTTTTTTATGAATATCTTTGGCTGGTTGTAGACTGCTTTTGTCTTCCTTCCAAAATCCGCCTGTAGGAGGAGATGCCCCACCCAATGTGAACCTCTCCTTTCCTCAGACGGCCCAAGCTGGACAAACACCAGACGACGGTGTCGTGCGCATGTGTCTGAAGTTGCACGTGAGGCGCCGCCGAAAAGGAACGTGCACTTCAGGCTGCACGCGAGTCGCCGCCGGAAGCGGCAAGGGGGACGTGCAGAGCACCGACCTTGCGTGCCGTGGTCGGGCAAGGGGAAGCGCGAGGCACGAAGGAGCGCGAGGGCAGAGGAGGAAGAGTCGGGTATAGCCAGGACCCCAGGTAAGGGGACCCGGTTAGTTGTAGGGCCCGGGAGCCCTTGAATCGGCCAGAATCACTAAACCAGGTCTGCCGCAGCTGGTGTTTTTTCGGGTGACGGCAGTTCCGGTTAGTGGAACGGGGCGGGGGGGCGTCCCCCAGTACACATCACTAAACCAGGTTCCACTAAACCCAGTTCTGCCAACGCCCGAAAGAGGGTTGGCGACCAGAGTCAACCCCCACAGTAAGGATGGGCAACCCTCCCGAGGGTGCCCCTGCATCCTTGCCCCTTCGGCCCGTCCTCAGCGACTCTCGCTGGCCAGCCTCGTCCGAGAAGCGTTCACATTGGCCTCCAGGGCCCTATCATCGAAGAAGAAAAAAACACATAGTCATAAATTGTTGGCGCTCCGCGCGGATTTCGTGGATCCGCGCCTGGGCCCCCACCAGCGGCGCCTCCGGCGCCGCCCCTGGCGCGCTCCGCGCGCCAGGGAGGGGGGTCCAGCGCGAATCCAAGAAATCCGCGCGGAGCGCCCAAAGTTTATGTTTCTGTGTTTTCGTTCTTCTTCTATCTCGTCCTTACTGCGCGACGGGCTCGACTGTGCACAGGAGGCTGGATGCACTGCTCTGCTGGTCTGGAAGCTCCGCCAGGGCCGCCCGCTCCAGTCGGAAGCTGGGCGAGGGCTGCTGAAACCGTGGCTGCTAGAACGGCCCTCCCGGAAGGAAACAAACAGCTTCCCGGAATGAGGCGCGGCACGCGAAACAGTCAACGGGCCTCTTCCCAGAAGGACGAAGACAACTTCCCGGAGGTCGATTTTAGCAGCCACGGATTTAGCAGCCCTTGCCCGGCTTCCGATCCAGGCGCGCTGCCCAGGACATCCCGCAGCGGGGCCGAGGGCGGCCTGCCCTGCGCACGGGTGTGCTCCCTGCAGGATCGACGCGGCACTGCTTCCGACGCGCGGGTGGGCGTGTCCCCCTACAGTTAAGTCGGGCCTGTCCCCCTACAGGGGGAATATTCAGAAATAGTCAAAACAATAGTCTGGGGACTATGTTTTGAGTATTGTTTGGCATTTTTGGAGTATTTTCTGTGTACTTTTAATTGTTCGTTGAAGATCCCCCTACAGGCGGACTGTGGACGAAAATGAAGAATGCGCAACAAATGTTCAACGATTGTCAGCAAACATACGCAAGACATCGTCCCCAGCCTTTTTTTTGTTTTATAGAAAAAACATTTTTCAATATCCCTCCTGTCGGGGGACACGCCCGAAGTAAACATTGTCGTACGTATCGTCACCCGCCCTGCCAGTTGCACAGCACGGGCGCCGCCGTACCATCGGCTCAGCTGCACGGGATTCGACCCGAAACGGCTGCGATCACGGTCAGCGATGCACCCAGACACCGCTTGTTTCGTAGGCTGTCCTGTGCAAGCTGAGTGTTACAAGTAAGTGTCAAAGCAAGGATGGCGCTGCGGTAGCCTACCTGACATTCATGGGTAAGTGTCGCCAATATCGAAGGGCTTTGCGGAAGTTCTCGTCCGATATCGGATTTCGTTTCGCCTCGGGGTGGTTTCCAGCAGCTGCACCTGGCCGAGTCCGGGGGTGCCCGAGCCGTCCCGAACGGTCGCTGGAGGCACGAGTCTATTGCCAGAGAACCACCCGAACGTTTTCTGTGACCAGGGGGGGGGGAAGGGGGCTGGTCGGGTCACGCTTCGCGCCAGCGCCGTCTGGGAATGCTTATCGTACCACACCGCAGTTGCAGAAGAGAGTGGGCGGCCGGTGAGGACATCGGCAGTCTGCGAGGCTCCGAAGTGGCTCGCCGCAGGCGCCTAACTTCTACAAATTATGTAGTGAGCCCGCCCGCCGGCGCCGATTTGTTCGTTGACGCAATGCGGGTGTGTGCGGGCGGGTCGCGGGCGGGTCGCGGGTGGGTCGCGGGGTGGGTCGCGGGTGGGTCGCGGGCCGGGTCGCGGGCCGGGTCGCGGGGGGGACAACGACAAACAACAACACCACCAACAACAACAACAATCATTTTAATATTGTTCGCCCGTATCTGCTCGAGTGTCCAATAACGCGTATTTCCCAAACCCTCGATACTTGCCCTCTTCGTCTTCGGTTGAACCCAATTTGGGGAGTAGACCTTTTTTCCTTGCAGGCCGGGCACTGGCAAGAGCCAGGGCGGCCGCGGACCGTCGGCCTGGCCAGCGTCAGCGCTGATCGGCGGGGCGGCCGCGGACCGTCGACCCGACACCAAGAGGGAAGGACAGGGGACCGACCAAGACGGCGACGACGACGACGACGACGACGACGTCGACGACGGCGACGACGACGACGCCGACGGCGGCGGCGACGACGACGAGCGAAAGCGAGAGCGAGAGAGAACGACAGCAGGGCCACGAAGGACACGAAGTAGGCCACGAAGGGCGACAGCGGGGACACGAAGGGAATGCGTATGGGGCCACGAAGAGCGCGAACGAGCGGGGGCCACAAAGGGCAGATAATGCGGGGACACAAAAGGCAACGATGGCGGCACTGAGGGTAGCAACTGGGCCACGTAGGACAGTGAGGGGGCCACAAACGGCGACAGCGGGGCCACCAAGGGCATGCACATGGGGCCACAACGGGCGCGAACGAGCGGGGGCCACGAAGGGCATACGTATTTTGGGCCGCGGAGGGCAAGGACGGGGCCACTGAGGGCAGCAACGGGGCCACGAAGGGCAGCGAGGGGGCCACGAAGGGCGACAGCGGGGCCACGAAGGACATGCACATGGGGCCACAACGGGCGCGAACGAGCGGGGGCCACGAAGGGCATACGTAGATGGGGCCACGCAGGGCAGCGAGGGGGCCACGAAGGGCTGCAACGGGGCCACGGAACAAAGCGAGGGGGCCACGAAGGGCTGCAACGGGGCCACGAAGGCTGCAACGGGGCCACGACGGGCAGCGAGGGGGCCACGAAGGGCTGCAACGGGGCCACGAAACAAAGCAAGGGGGCCACGAAAGGCTGCAACGGGGCCACGAAGGGCCGCGAGGAGGCCACGAGGGGCTGCAACGGCGCCACGAAACAAAGCGAGGGGGCCACGAAGGGCTGCAACGGGGCCACGAAACAAAGCGAGGGGGCCACGAAGGGCTGCAGCGCGGCCACGAAGGGAAGCGAGATCCCGATTCCTATGTAATCTGTGAGGAAGTCCTAAGCGTGAGCGCGACTCCTAGGTGCCTGGGTGTTGGGAGCGCGGCGCTTGAGTAAATTGCATGAAATTCCAAAGCAAGGGCGCTATCCGTCAGTAATTTGCAAGCAAGTCTCCAGCGATCTCGCGACTCCAGAGCGCTGGGAGAGCGATTCCAGAAAAACATTATAAAGAATTCTTCAGCGAGGGCGCGATTCCTGAATAAAATGCGAGAAAGGCTCGGGCGGGAGCGGGGGGCCTGGCTAAATTGCGAGAAAGTCTCAGGCGGGAGCCGTTGTTGTTATAACCCGGAGGCCAGGGGCGCAGTTTGAGCATCAAGATTTCCCATATCAAACAACAGGGTGCGAGCGTCGAGGGGCACACTTTGATTGAGAAAAACAATATGCAACGGTGAGGGGGGATTAGCAATAGTTACTTGTCAGAAATGAGAGTTCAACCACAACAGCAGCAGCAACAACACCACCAGCAACAACAGCAAACACAAAACCAACAACACCAGCACCAACACGAACAACAACAACAATCATTTTAAGACCGTTCGCCCTTATATGCTCGAGTGTCAAATAACGCGTATTTCCCAAACCCTCGATACCCGCCCTCTTCGTCTTCGATCGAACCCCGGTTGGGGGGTATACCTTTCTTCCCTGCAGGCCGGGCCCCGGCAAGCGGCGGGGCGGCCGCGGACCGTCGGCCTGGCCAGCGGCAGCGCTGATCGGCGGGGCGGCCGCGGACCGTCCACCCGACCCCAAGAGGGACGGACAGGGGACCGACCACGACGACGACGACGACGACGACGACGACGACGACGACGACGACGACGACGACGACGACGACGTCGAAGACGACGGCGACGACGACGACGACGGCGACGACGACCGAAATTGAGAGCGAGAGAGAACGACAGCAGGGCCACGAAGGGCACGAAGTAGGCCACGAAGGGCGACAGCGGGGACACGAAGGGAATGCGTATGGGGCCACGAATAGCGCGAACGAGCGGGGGCCACAAAGGGCAGATAATGCGGGGACACAGAAGGCAACGATGGGGCCACTGAGGGTAGCAACTGGGCCACGTAGGACAGCGAGGGGGACAACAATGGCGACAGCGGGGCCACGAAGGGCACGCACATGGGGCCACAACGGGCGCGACTCCTGGGTGCCTGGGTGTCGGGATCGCGGCGCTTGGGCAAATTGCAAGAAATTCCCACGCAAGGCCATTTTTCAGTAAGTTGCAAGCAAGTCTCCAGCGAGAGCGCGATCCCAGAGCGCCGGGAGAACGAAGTCCCAAGCGAGCGCGCGATTCCTGAATACAATGCGTTGTTGTTGTAACCCGGGGGCCAGGGGGCCAGTTTGAGCAGGAAGATTTTCCTTGTCGAAAAACAGGGTGCGAGCGTCGAGGGGCACACTTTGATTAAGTAAAACAGTATGCACCGGTGATGGGGGGAACAACAACAATTATTCTTCAGACATGAGAATTCAACAGCATCAACAACAAAACCAAACACGAACCCAATAACAACAGCAACAACAACAGCAGCAACAACAACAACAGTCAGCACCGAATAACCTCACTTCAGCCACGCGCCCAGGGACAGTGAATGACCGTTCGGCCCACTCACTCTGACGGGTTGCAAATTTCCACACGGCGCCGCAGGCGCGAGTCGTGACGTGGCCCGAAGGAGGGGGGAGGCGGGGGGGGCAGAGGCCAGTCATGGGCGCAACCGCGAATACAGTGGAGACCCATGTTAAGATACACCCTGCTTGCCTCCAGGGTTTTCTGGGGTTCGGTGGTTTTGCGATGGGAAGAAGGCGTGACGTTCCCACACCAAAAATCCGTGGACGTCCTGGAGTCTCAGGGTCAGGTTGTTTCTTGTGGAAGGTTTCTTGTGGTCGGGCCCCTACTGTAATTCAAACGTGGGCTCCGCTCGGAGTCAGTGTCGTGGCGGCCTGGGCGTGGGACTATCTATCCACGCCTGGTCGAAGGCTCGAGGTACAGCGGCGTGATCGCATGCTGCGCGGCGTCTTCGTGTTGGCCTGCCCCGCCTTCCAAGTGGCTCCTCGACCGTGGCCGCGGCGACGACGACGACGACGACGACGACGACGGCGACGACGACGACGACGGCGACGGCGACGGCGACGGCGACGGCGACTACGCCCACGCATGCGGCTCATGAGCGCCTGCGCGCCACGGTGCGGAGTGCCACAGCACCCCCGAGGGCCGCATGTTGGCAGTTGCGGCGGCTGGCGGCTCCAACACAGTGCTCGCTCCTGCGGAAGAGCTCCTGCCTCGCAGGCGGTGTTTCTCCCCCGGCCCCCGTCTTGTCGACGGACAATGAAGCCGCTCAGAGAAGGAGGGAAAGCCTTGGATACGCTCCTAGGGGGCTGTTCGCACGCCACGCACCCCTACCAAGGATGGACGCCCCCCCCCCGTACATCCCATGGTTGGGCCCCACATGTCTAGTCCATTCGAAAACCCCGCGAAGCCTGAGATAGGGGTCGACATCTCCCCATGTTGTCCCTTCTCCTCCTCCTCGTTCTCCTCCTCATCCTCCTCATCCTCCTCGTTCTCCTCCCCCTCCTCCTCCTCCTCCTCCTCCTCCTCCTCCTCCTCCCTCCTCCCTCCTCCTCCTCCTCCTTCCATCCTCTTCTTCTTCTCATCCTCCTCCTCTTCCTTTTCCTTTTCCTCCTCCTCCTCCTCCTCCTCCTCCTCCTCATCATCATCATCATCATCATCATCATCATCACCCTCATCATCATCATCCTCATCCTCATCCTCATCCTCATCCTCATCCTCCGCATCCTTCCCCCAGGCCACGCACGTGTGGCAGTGCCACGAGACTCTCCCCTCCCCCGTCGTGGGCCTACAGTCAACCCGCATGGTAAGGATGGGCAGCCCTCCCAAGGGCACCCGTGCATCCTTGGCCCCTTCGGCCCACCCCTGGCGACCCTCGCTGGCCAGTCTTGCTCGAAAACCGCCCACGTGGCCCTCCGAGGCCCCTCGCACCCTCACCGCGCATCCTTGTTGTACGGGCTGACTCTACGTTGCCGCCGCCGTCGTCGCCACCGCCGCTCTCGCGGCGACTGGGTGGCCTGCAGCGGCCCGCGGCCCCGGGCACGCCGCGACGCGCCGGAGTCCCTCCGGCGGCCGGCGGCCGCGCCGCGCCCCGGCATGCTGGGCGGCGTCCTCGGGCGCCTGCGGGGCTCCCCTCTGGCCGCTGATGGCGTCGGCGGCAGCGCGCCTGGCGAGGATCGGAGGAGCAGACCATGGCATGAGCATGCTCGGGGATTCTGAAGAAGCGTGGGGGGGTACCCCCGACGGGGGTCGACCTCGCCTCGCCGTCGCGCCGCGACGGGGGTCGGAGCGCCCTCGGCGCGCGGTGGCTGCCCGCGACGGGGGTCGATGTGGGGCTGTTGGCGGGGGTGACGCCCACCTGACGCTTATTAAGAAAATTCGGAGTAAACGTCACCACCCACCAAACCGCGCCAACCCAACCCGAAGGCCTCGATTTGCCCTCCACTTTCAGTAGGGGGCGGGTCGGGATATATTTTGATAAAACACATGTGAAACCCGTGCCCCCCTAACCCGAAATTCGGGTCTTCGGGTTGGGTTGGGGTGGTCTGGTAGGTAGTCGAAACGTTCGGAGCTCCGCGCCCAATTCTTGGATCAGCGCTGGGGCTCCTTGGCGGTGCCTCCAGCGCCGCCCTTGGAGCGCTCCGCGCGCCAGGCCGGGGGGTCCTGCTAGATCCAAGACGTCCGCGCGGACCTCCAGCAGTTTATGTTTATGCAGTGGTTTGCTCTGTTTTCCGGCCGTTGATGGCGTCGGCGGCAGCGCGCCTGGTGAGGACTTTGGCGCCACCACGAGAGTGTTGGGTGTCTCACATGGAGGTCTCACACGTCGAGGAGTGCCGAGGAGTATGATGAGACGTCCTCGACGACGTGTGAGACACTCCTCGACGGGAGGATGATGATGATGAGGAGGAGGAGGAGGAGGACGCGGAGGAGGATCGAAAATCCAGGGCCGAGTTTCTCGTTCTTTCTTGGGCCGCCTGGATTGCTCTTGTGCCCACGGATGGAGTCCCCCTCGAAATTCTGGCCACAGCTCACTCTTGGACAGAGTGGGGGGGGGCGTTTGTCATCCTCAAACCCAGACCTCCAGCGGGAGGAGAGGGAAGGAGGAGGCACGAGGATGATTAGGAGGCGGAAGTTGAGCAGGAGGCGGGTGAGAAGGGGGAGGAGGAAAGGACGTCGGCAGACGCTCTTGGTGCTAGTTGTCCTGCTTCTGGAAGGTTGTACTAGCCACCCTGTCAGCTTGCCTTCCGGTAAGCTTTCCTTCTCGCTCTCCTTCTCCACTTTCTCGTCGCCGCTCCCGCCCGAGCTGGACGGGTACTCCCCTTTGCGCCGCTCTTGTCGAGAGGTGGGCCAGCGTCCATGACGACGGGCCTCGGAGATCGGCCGAGCACTTGCCTGCTGGTGGAGTTTCGGCGCGCACTGGTGTCCCCCATCGCAGCCCGTGATTACAGAGGGCGTGTGGGACACCAGAGCGGGAGGGATTGAAAGAGGGACGGACGAATGTTGTCCCTTGCCTATGTGGCTTGCTCTGAAGCAGGATGTGTGGTGCATTGCTTGAATCAGCGCGTGACCGCCTTCCCAGCCTTTCTGGTTTCGCTATTCGCTGCGTTCGCAGACTTCTAGCCTTGCGTCCAGGTCTAGCCGTGCAGACTTACGCCAAGTCTCCACTTCATTCCCTCCCTCCCCCCTCCTTCCCCGATCCCCCCTCGCGACGGCAGATTTTACGACGGGGCCCCCCGAGGAGCCGGGCAGTCCCAGCAGTGGGCCGTGGGTGCCGTTCGCCCAGCGGGAAGACCTGACGGTGCGCCTCCGCAACATCCTTGAGGAGCGCCTCGGCGAGGAGGAGGAGGAGGAGGCGGAGGGGCGAGGGAAGACGAGGTTGAGGAGCGGGGAGGGCGGGAACAGGGAGGAGGAGAGAGGGGGGGAATTGTGGAAGGACGGAGGGGGGAGGAACAGGTGGGGGGGGAAAGAAGAGAGAGAGAGAGAGAGAGGGGGGAGGCGAAAAAAGGTGAACAAGTCAGGATGGGGAAGGAGTATTCGGGGAATCCTGAGGGCCCTTGGAGGACGATGTGGGCGGGATGGGAAGGGACGGGATGAGAGGAAAGGGAGATGAGACGAGAGGAGAGGAGGAGGGGGAGGAAGAGGACGGGGATGATGAGACGGAGCAGGGTGAGGAACATCTCCTCTCGCTCCCTCCCTGCCTCACCCTTCCGTATGTTCCTGGTCCATAGATTACGTCTCTTCCTTCTCGGGGCCCGTTTAGGGGCGCTGGGAACCCAGCGAAAAGGCTGTTGCTCCCCAAATCCAGGACTGTCAAGCTCTCTCCCGCCCTTCCGAACATCCAGTCTTTCAAGATACCAACCGCGACCAGAGCGCTCGATCATCTTACGCCATATTGGTTCGACGATTGCCCTCTCTTGTGCCACGCTTTTACAGCTGGACGCTGCAAGGGACAAAAGAATGGGGCTCAGGCTTGCTTAATCGAGTTTCGTGCTCATGGGGGAAATGTTTTGACGATGGGCCGTGATCCGCCACGGGATACGTACCCCGACCCCTGCCAAGGGGGAAACATCTCGCACGTTGCGCACCTTTGTGTCTGGAGGCGCGCGCGCGCCCTCGGCTCAGACGCTGGCGCGGCGCACCTCGGTTTGGGCAGGCTGCAACTCGCCAAACTGATTGTTTGTTTGCTTGGGGCTAGGGCTCGTCATGCTGCTGGGGGGGCGCGTGGCAGGAACGGCTGCGCCCCGGCGCGGTTGCGGGCATGGCGGGCGACGTGGAACGAGTTCGGGGATAAGTATTTACATAGGTTTGTTTGTTTTGTTGTTCTGTTGTTTTGTTTCGCGAGGGGCTTCCTGGGAGCGCGCCAGGGCGCGACGTGTCTCAACGCGTGGGCGTTCACAGGTCTGTGGGTCCAGGGGTTTGATCGTCTGGGGATAACATTGTTGGTTCCCATGGGTCTGCAAAAGTTATCCCCAAACCGTTGGGGGCACATCAGCTCGGGGGTGAGTTCAAACAATTTGTGAGGTCCCCATCTCGGTGGCTTTCCCCTGGGAGGTTGCTGCGCGGGTTTATCTCCCCCAGTTGGATTAGCCTGATCGTTCATGTCATGTGTTCTTCGTCTGTGCGGTAACTGTTCAAAAGTTTGGCGCACGAGTCCTTTGGCCAAATGTGTCTGGCAGTTGTTTGCAACGCGAGCGCCAATGCATTATCTCTTGGATGAAGCGATCTCGCATTGCCAGAATTCGGCAGCAATATTAATGGAGCGGTTTTACCCTCGCAGCGTAAAACAATATGATCCGCGGGGGGCGACAAGCAACCCTGGACAAGGATAGGGGTAATAAGCACGTGAGCGCCCTGGGCCCGATCCGAGAATTCCGTCGTGACTTTGTCAAGACGTCCAGATGTCAGTCGTGGCAGGCCTAGCACGAGGATGCATCGCTCTAGACCGCTCTGGACTGGTCGCGGCGCCCGATACATCCTGCAGTTCCGCCGTCTTTGAGAGGACCCCAGTCCGACTTTGTCCTCACCCTGGCGTCGCCTTCATGAAGAGCCCCTACAGTGGAGACCCATGCCAAGAAACACCCTGCTTGCCTCCAGGGTGCCCTGTTTTTGTTCGAGTTTCGATGGTTTTGCTATGGGAATCGTGGCGCCCATACACCAAACATCCATGGACGTCCTGGGGTCTCAGGTTTGGGTTTCTTGTGGAAGGTTTCTTGTGGTCCAGCTCCTACTGTTCGAGTAGGGAGTCAACTACAGAATTGATCAACCCAAAATTGATTTTCCGTCGAGTCTACCAACAATACGCAGACTGCTCCGAAGATCTACGAACAACGCGTTATAGTTTTCGTACACGGGGTAAATCGATCCTGTAATCGATCCCGTACTCGAACTGTCCCCCTGGAGGGATTCTCCGAAGAGCTGAGGCGACCCGTCCTCCTCTTCCTCCTCCTCCTCCTCTTTCTCTTCCTCCTCTTCCTCCTCCTCCTCCTACTCGAATGGTATCCTCCCCTTTCCTTCCGCAGATATGTTTTTTTCGCCCCAGCCCGCGGCATCAGAGCGCCCGACCACTGCCCCAGAGGACACGCTTTGTTCTGTTCGCCCCGGATCACTGTACAATTGGTGGCCCCGGGGCCCGAGCATGCCTTGGGAAGGAGGAGGAGGAGAAGAAAGAGGAGCAGGAGGAAGAGGAGGAAGAGGAGGAGAAGGAGGAGGAGCAGGAGGAGATGGAGGAGGAGGAGAACAAGGAGGAGGAGAAGTAGAAGGAGAACGAGGAGGAGGAGGAGGAGGAGAACGAGGAAGAGGAGGAGGATGAGGAGGACCAGGAGGAGGAGGAGAAGGATGAGGGGGAGAAGGAGGAGGAGGAGGAGAAGGACAACGAGGTGCAGGAGAACGAGGAGGAGGAGGAGGTGGAGGAGGAGGAGGAGGAGAACGAGGAAGAGGAGGAGATCGAGGAGGAGGAGGAGGAGCAGGAGGAGGAGGAGGAGGAGGAGGAGGAGGAGGACGAGAAGACGCCAGGATTGGGAAAACATGTCGAGGATCTGCGCCCCCCCCCCGACGCCGACGCCGACGCGGCGGCGGCGGTGGCAGCGGCAGCGGCACCGACACCGGCGGCGCCGAGGGCGCCGACTGGGGAACCAAAAGCTGCGGATACCATTGCTCCCCAGATCTTCCTTGGTGTGCGTTCTGACTGCAATTTTGAGTCGAATCCAGCCGTTGGTGTCGACGAGGGCCTCCTAGGAGAAGACGAAACCGAGGAATCAGTCGCGGTATCGGTGCCTTCTCTTGGCGGCGCTCCTCCCAGACCCTGGACGTCGTGATTTTTTCACAACGTCGACCCCCAGAGGTCTGGACCCCTTCCCCTGGACCGGCTTTTCATCCTGAGCCGTTTTTTTGACGGTCCCGAGGCCTGGCAAGTGCCCCCGGAGGCTGAAAACAGTGAAAAACCTTCCGCCGTGATTTCTGTCACAGGTTTAAGTCGGGCCTGTCCCTCCACAGGAGGGATATTCAAAAAACAGAAAAACATAGTACGGGGACTATTTTTTGAGTATTTTCTAATATTTTTTAGTATTTTGGGGTATTTTTAATTGTTCCTCCCAAATCCCCCTGTAGGGGGACAGGCCCGACTTAATCACAGCTCGAGGGGGCCCGGGCTCGGAGGAGTACGCCTTCGGCCCCGGCGTGTTCCGGGAGCTTGTGCAGAACGCGGACGACGCCGGCGCGCGGCGGCTGGTCCTGGTGCTCGACGGGGCCACGCACCCGGGGGGCCCTGGCCTCGTGGACGCGCGCCTGGGGCAGTGGCAGGAGGGGACGGCCGTCGCGAGGGCGGGGGAAGTTCCTCTCCTCGGGGGTGGCCAAGAGGGGGGTGATGTTAAATCGGGCCTGTCCCTCTACAGGAGGAGTATTCAAAAATATGTTAAACATCTTATGGGGGCGATTTTTTCTCATGTCTGGATGATTTTCATATCTTTTCAATTTTTCGCCCAAAATCCGTTTGCAGGGGGACACGCCCGACCTATTTCCACATCCTGGGCGGCCAAGAGGGGGGTGATGACTAGGGGGAGGTTGGATATCATGGAGTGGGCCATGATACTTTCTCAGACTTCATGGCACTTCTTCTCATCTCGTTACGTCCCTGGACCCCCCCGGGGCCGCGCACATGCCGCCGGCCATGATTAGCGCCCCCCCCTCTTGGACGCCCCCTCTTGGCCGCCCTCGATCTCCAGGCCTCCCAGACGGTGTCCGAGCAGATGGTCAGAGGAGGAAAAGGTACCCATACATCTGCCCTTCCCTCGTTTCCCCCTTGTTCGGCCTCCTGGGCTGCCCTCGTCGCCACCGCTGGATTTGCCTCGAGATTCTGGCCAGAACGCACCCCAGAGGAGGTCTGGGGAGTTGCGGTATCGATACCTTGTGGTTTCCCCATCCAGGCCTCCCAGACGGCGTCCGAGCCAATGGGGTGGGATGATCGTTTCGAATCGCCAGCGAAAAGGGGATGCGGCTCAATGCGGTGCCCGATTTTCTCCGTGTCGACGTCGCCGATGCATCGCCGACATCGACGAGGCATCGGCGACGCATCGGCGATGTATCGGCGACGTGGATGCGGCACGATCCTCCGACCCCGTCTACTCGGACCCCATCTGGGAGGGCGGCCTCAAGGGGAGGGTTCGGGAGGGAGAACCAGTAATTATCAATGACACGCTGCCGTTCCAGAATCGGGGGCCTCCAAACGGCGCGGTGACCACATCGTATGGCGAGCCAGGAGGGATTCAGGCTCACCGCACGGCTTTGGGACCCGAGTCGTTCTTCGAGGACATGTTGGGCTACTATGTTGGGCACTCCAGGGCCCCAGAACCGCGTTGTGACGAACCGTTCGGTGATGTCCTTGGGGTTTCGGCGGCCACCGCATGTTTTTTCCAGCCAAGAGGAGCCACATGGCAAGAGACGACGACAAAGACGACGACAACGACGACGACAACGACGACGGCAACGACGACGACAACAACGTTGGCAAAGACAACGACAACGACGCCATTTTTATGAAAGAGGCAACGACGACGACGACGAGACGGCGCGACCGAGGGGGCCCAGAGCCGCTTGGGGGGCGGCCGCGCGACACGCCAGCACCGCGGCCGCGTTGCCGGCGCCGCCCGCAAGGGGGGCGGAGCCGCTCGCTGGCAACGCCGGCGAGTCGGCCCAGATCCACTACACGCGTAAGAGTGACCCTTCGCCAGGGTGATTTTTGGTGCGGGAACATCGGGGTCTGCCCGGCTGTTGAGCGCAATGTGATAGCGGCTGCTTGCGCGCTTCGATTTGTCCACCTTGCGCCGCCTGAATCCGCGCACTAAAGGTCACTCTAGCCCAGGGCCACTCTTGCGTGTAGCCGGCCATAGCCCAGGCCTTCGCACAAGCGCCAGCGCGGCGTACGGGGACGCCTACGAGCCACGACGCGGCGCAGCGCCGCGCCGCCGAGCTCCGCCAGCTCGTCCGCGAGCCGCTGCTGGACCTCGCCCGCTCCGTCATCGAACACACAAGAAGCCCCATAGACCCGAATAACACGATGAAGACGTGGCCTCACTGAGGACCCCGTCTTCGCATTTGGGATGACAGTTATTTGCGGTTCGGTCTGATACATCTGCAGAACAGATTCCCTATCCCTGATGCTTCTGGCCCTCGTAACTGAGGCCCCCTCCCAAAAGATTAGGGGTCCTTTTTTGTCAATCCACTCCCGCCCGCCTCCCCCCGCGGGGAGGCGCTCGCGGGTGGCGCGTCGGCGCTCGGGGAGGGTCTCGCCGCGGCAGCGCCGTCAGCACCCGACCGTCGCCAGCGCGCCCAGCCCCGCGCCGCTGCCTGCGCATGGCTGTTCCCCGGCGGCCGCCCGCGGCGGCAGCCGTTTCCCGGCCCGGGCGCTTCCGGTCGCGGCGCGTGGCTTTGGCCGCCAGCGCCGAGCTGGCGTCGTGCGCCCCGGAGGCGTCCGGGCGCGGGCTCGGCGTCGCGGGCCGTCCCGATAGCGTCCGCACCGGGCCGCGGCCCCGCCGCGTCGGCGCCGCGGGCCGCCCGCGGCCCTTTGGGGGCGCTTGCCGCGGGCGCGCGTCCCAGCCCGCCATGAGCGCGCTGGCGACAGCCGCGCGGGCGGCCCCCGCCGATGAAGTTCGAGGCGGCCCCTAGGACTCCTGGAACGGCGGCTGCTGCTCCAGCGCCGCCGCCTGGGCGCGACGCCGTTTCCCAACAGGGCCAGCACCTCGGGCAGACTTGCGCCGAGGCCCTGAGGGCGAAACTTGGGGCCGCGGGTTCAAGAAGCCGAGCGATGGGCTGCAGAATTTTTGCAACGGGTAAATGAGCACCACGTGAGCACCACGTGAAACGCCAAGCCGCCTTCTTCGCCGCGCGAAGGCCGACCTGCCAGCTCCTGCAGTCCCTGGCAGCGTTATGGAGCTGAGGCCGCCAGACCCCTCATTTACCTCAGCCGCGCGCCCGCGGTTGCCCGCGCTTTTCGGGGGCTGGGTGGCGCTCGGCGCGCATCGTGGATGGCGAAGAAAGCGACAGCAAATAAGGTGCAAGGCGCTTCGGATCTGCAGGCAGAGACCATCAACAAGCTCGTCGGGGCGGGGCAGATCCTGCAGTCACTTCTGACGGGACCAAGCCCTTCCTCGTGGAGCTCGCGACGCGCGGGAGGGCCATTGCCGACGACGCTGGGATCTCTGGTGAGATGTCGATTGCGTCGCATGGTTCCGCCGCCGAGGCGAGAGTGGATGATCTCGTCGATTTCGCGGCTTTTGTTGGATCGATTGATGCGTCGGCGATCTCGCATCGCCGCATAATTGAAATGTATGAGGGCGATGGTGTTCGGGTTGCCGCGGGCGAGGGATGCAACTGACGCCACTGGTGCAAGGCGCGGGCGCTGAACACTGGGGACGCGCGAGCGGCTTGTCTTCTGCCCTGAGTGCATGCAAGGGCTGCGCAGGGAGCGCAGCGGCGTCAGCGGCGCGGCAGGCAGCGCCGCGACGGGCACGGAGAGCTCCCGCTACAGGATTGCGGGTTGTCGCAGCGTCGTCAGTGGTTTGCTTGTGCCCAAACGAGCTTGCCGACGCACTCGTTCCGTCATCACTCTGCCTCCTGGCGCAAACTTCGCTGGGCGCCGCTGCGAACCTGGCCGAGGGTGGCGCCGCCGTGGCCCAGGGGGGCGACGTGGAGTTTTGTCGACGCCATGGGGCAAGGCCCCTTGCGGTGAGCATCTCGGACATCCGCCGCCCTGCGCGCATCTCGCGCCAGGCTTGCGTCGACGCCGCCGCGATAGACTTGCCGGGCGCGCCCAGGGCGCGCGCGGCCCGCGCCGACGAGGGGCCGCCCTCTGCGATTGGATATCCCGACGACGAGCAAGGCGCATCGCGGCAGACGCTGCGACCAGCGCTGTTCCGCAAGATGCGGGGGGGGCCGTCGTTGAGCGCAAGGCGCCCCATGAAGCTGCCTCTGGGGTCTCGAATATCGACGCGGCGCATCCGGCGGCGCGGTCGCCGAGATAGGGGCGACTTCGACGAGGGCGCACTCGAGGAGACGACGGGCGAGCATGAATGTCGGGGGTATCAGTGTTATCCGCAAGGGCTTCGCCCCCTGCCGCCGGCCCCCTCTCTCGGAGAATGGGCCGTGGAAGAGCTAAGTCATGAGGCTTTGGCGCTGTCGTGCAGCAGTGTCGGAACTTCATGCGAGGCCGATTCGCAATCGGCAGAACCAACTGATCACAAGAGGGGTTACCACGCAGGGCGATTGGTAAGACGTGTATGGTTTACGAGCTTGGTTACCACACCTTGGGATTGCAGGGCCGAGGGAGTGCTCGCAGTTTGGGTTGCCACGCCTTGCGATGGATGTGCGTGAGGGGTGGCACCGAATTTCAGAAATGTGGCAAATCCTGTTGTGTTTTTGGACCCTGACCCCGCGGATCTGCGTGAGGGGTGGCACCGAATTTCAGAAATGTGGCAAATCCCATGTGTTTTTGGACCCTGACCCCGCGGATCTGCGCGAGTGGTGGCACCGAATTTCAGAAATGTGGTAAATCCCTTTGTGTTTTTGGACCCTGACCCCGCGGATCTGCGTGAGGGGTGGCACCGAATTTTACAAATGTGGCAAATCCCATGTTTTTTTGGACCCTGACCCCGCGGATCTGCGTGAGGGGTGGCACCGAATTTCAGAAATGTAGCAAATCCTGTTGTGTTTTTGGACCCTGGCCCCGCGAATCTGCGCGAGGGGTGGCACCGAATTTCACAAATGTGGCAAATCCCTTTGTGTTTTTGGACCCTGACCCCGCGGATCTGCGTGAGGGGTGGCACCGAATTTCAGAAATGTGGCAAATCCATTGTGTTTTTGGACCCTGACCCCGCGGATCTGCGCGAGGGGTGGCACCGAATTTCACAAATGTGGCAAATCCCTTTGTGTTTTTGGACCCTGACCCCGCGGATCTGTGCGAGGGGTGGCACCGAGTTTCAGAAATGTGGCAAATCCTTAATGTTTTTTGACCCTGACCCCGCGGATCTGAATAAGGGGTGGCACCGGATTTCAGCAATGTGGCAAATCCCTTGTGTTTTTGGACCCTGACCCCGCGGATCTGCGTGAGGGGTGTCGATTTCGAGCTTCCCCCGCAATTCAGACAGCGCGCCCAGGGGGTGCTAGAAAATCATGTTTGGCGCCCCCCCCCCCCCCCCCCCCCCCCCCCCCCCCCCCCCCCCCCCCCCCCCCCTCGCGCGGTCAATCAACTAGTTGCAGTAACCAGCAAGAAGCAGAACTGTAACACTGGAAACTACAAACTACAACTGGTACAGGATACTGCGAATCACGGGCCTACAGCCTGGTGGCCCCACAAGGGGGCCGGCGGACTATAAGTTTTACAGCGAGGAGAATTCGGGAACTTTGCTCCTACGCGCAGATTGCCAGGTTCTCCTCTTCGCGTGTCAACCAGTTAGCCTCGATGTCATTTGGGCGCCCCTGGTCAAGTGCAACGGAGATCAGGGAGAGGTCGGACGGGGTCAGTCTCGTGACAAGCGTGCGAAGCTCCTCTCAGCACCGCAGTGCGCGCGCGGATCGACGCGGACGGGCGCGCCCTCGCGCTGGGCATTCGGCGCCGCCGCCGCCACCTGAGCTAGCCTCAGCATCGGGCAGCCGGGGCCTGCAGGCAGGGTCGGATGCCATCAGAGACGCAACTGTGGACTTTGAGCCGAAATGATACCCTGGGGGTGGGAACGATTTTGGAACAAGAGGGACTTCGTCACGCCGGCCACCCTGGCCACGCAGTGTTATTCAGAGAATTTGAACAGGTGGACAGCTGGATGATGTCCAGGGTTATTTGCGAGTTTGATCCATGATGCCAAGGCGAAGTCTCCGACGTCCATGCAGGACTGGAGGAAGACCAGCATGGGGCGTGACGAGGGGATCAAGGAGTGAACGATGGCCGAGGAGCGCATCCCTGCGCGCGGCTTCCGAGATGCTCAGAAGTACTATCTAGTGCGTTTTCGCACGACCCCCCTCGGATCCTTCGCGACGGCACGGCCGAATTTTACAAGCGTTTCCCTTTGCGCGAACATGGCCTGGCCGCGATGCCCCGCAAGAATAGGGAGCTCTACGCCGAGGGCATCAACGAGGTGGATGAGGACGACTACATCAGCAAAGAGTGCCTCGCGCAGACTGACGCCGCCGGGGTCCCCCAGCCAGGCGCCGCCCCTTCCTCTCCGCTAGCGCGCCGTTTCGCTGTGGGCAAGGTTTTGGTCTCATAGTGGGCATCGCGTTTGCGGGGGCGTTTTCTGGGATGGGCATGCGGAACAAGATCATCATCATCCGTGCATCGCGCCATGGCGTGGATAGTTCTCGCAGCTGTTTTACGTGGGTACTAATGAGCGGCGGATCAGTTGCCATCGCGGTCGGTCGCGACAAAGTTCTGTCCGGACCAAGATGTTGCCAAATCTTTTGAAATGGGCACTTGGAGGCAGATCTTGGCTGCCGTTATTCTCGGTGCGGCTGTTTCCCAGTTGACCTGGGGCAGCAGGTTAGACTTGGCCGCCTCACTGCCACTGCCTTGACAAGTGAAGCCACAGCGGAAGAGGCAGGGGTGACGCTGTGCGCCATGTGCGGCAACCGAATCGCGGCAGCGATAGACCAATACACCCCGGCAGCGCAGGGCAGGGGAGCAGGATCTCCCGGGGCAATTTCCGCCCCCAGGGGGGCCGACATCGGGGGGGGCACGGGCGCGGTCTTGGCTCGGTATCTTTTTGCGCGAGGATCCACTTTCGGAGACTTTGCATGTGGGGCCACGAACAAATTCGAGCACCGGCTCAGCTGATGAGAATCTCAGGCATGTCTTCAGACATCAGACAACTCCAGACGTGACTCGTCCCACGCTTCAGAAGGCAGGTTGCAGTGCTGGGATACGGGTGCGCAGCCTGGCGCTGAAAAGCAGCATCGGCGAAAGGCGCACCACGGTGAATTTCGCGCGTCGGGGCAAAACCTTGCAGCGCGTCGCATCCGCCCGGCGAAGCGGGGGCATGCCGCCCTCTCGTGGTTGCCCCGCTGCACTTCGGCAGCAACGGCGTGCATCGGAATGGGCGCGTAGCGGATTGTGCTTGATCGTGGAACGCACAGCAGATGCGCGTTCTGGCATGTGGCCAAGGGCCGAGGCATCGACCTCCACGGCGCAGGAGTCGACCCCCCAGGGCAGGTCGGTCGCGCTGAGATCCGCGGAGGCCTCGGGAATAATATGTTGAAGAAGCTGGTTCATGCTAGGATCGCCGCTGGGATTTGCGAGGCAATGTCTACGGCTGCGGAGGTTGACAGCACCAAAGATGAATTGTCACGAGTTGGTGGGTTCTCTCGTTCGCAGCGGTTGCTCGGCAGGCTGCTCCGCTGGCCGCGGAGCCAGTTCGGCGACCGAGATGCTCTCGACCTAGGATTTTTCGCCAACGTGGCTGACGATGGGAAAGACGAGGTCTCGCGCCAGGCACCTATCCGCGCGACTGCGATGGAAGCGCTTGCTGCGCGCGGCGTAGGCAGTGGGGCTGGCGCGCAGGATGTCGCGGAAGGATGCGCCGTTGACGGGCGATTTCAAGATTTGAGATTTCGCGTGCTTCTGCAAGCGACCCACCGAAGAAGAGGCGACGGCTAAATTGGGCATTGGTTCGAGGATCATCGGGTTCGACGGCGAGAACGCACGGCCCATCGTTTGCAGGGGGTTGCAAGAGCACGAAGCAAAAGCGAAGGAAGGCGCAACAGCACCGCTTTGGCCGCGCTAGCGTACCAGTGCCTGGCCCAACGCCGCGACGATGGGGCGGGGGGACATGTTCCTCCGCAAGGCCAGCCGCAAGTGTTTGTTGACGAGCGACGCGCGTTTGCCGATCGGCGTCCGCAGCCAGATCCACGGGGGCACGCGTTTCCAGTTATCCACGTTTCCACGACCTGTGGGCGCGGGCAATGAGGATCATGATGGTGCCGACGGCGGTTTTGAATTTTCGCCAGCATCGCAGCGCGCCCTGCCTGCTCCGGGGCGCACGCCGTTGCAGGGGTCACTTCTGGGCGACGCGCCATGCGGGGCTCGGGATCGCAACGGGGTTCCGCGCAGAAGGCAGGACGCAGCAGCATCGACATCATCGGAGCTGGCGGCAGAGCGAGATAATTCAGCCCCCGCGTCTGCCTCTGCACCCGAGCCGGGACCAGAACCTCCGAGCCCCCCTGCTCGACGCTGGGGGCCGCGCCGGCGTCGCAAGGTCTGGCGCGGAGTTGCTCCAGAGGTGAACGGCGCCCACAGCTATCAAATCGTCAGCACCGCTGATTGAATTTTGCAATGAACGCGCGGTCCACAGAGCACAGTCATCGTGGACAACTGAGGAGCGTCAAGAACTTGCGTACCATTGCGAAACCCACGGTTGGCGAAGCAAGACGCATGGGCGGCGCAGCGACAGCAGCAGGTGTAATGTGCCTGCACAATGGATTGATCTCGAGCGGGACAAACACATTTTGAGGTCAGACGGGCCACCGGCTGAGCCATGGTACATGCGCGTATTCGTCGTGCGAGGAGATCTGGAGGAATGGGCCTCTTGGACATTCGCACCGAGTCGCCCATGTTCGAACTAGAGGTTTACGGTTCCTCACATCGTGGGCAGTCACTTGGTGCCAAGAGACCACTCAAGGGAGCAGACATTGCCTCTGCGTGTTTTCAGGGGCAGGAGCTTGACAGACATTGGTTAGGAACCGCCATCTGACGGACGTAAAGGATTTCCTGATCGCGGTGCGCTGATCGCGCGCGCGCCTGTGCATGAGACCCGCGACGCGGGCCGAGGCTTCAGATCTGGGCGCGCTCCAGGACCTGAGGACAACGACATAATCTGAGCACTCCCGCTCTTTCCAGCATGTCCATCGACGAGAACAAGATCGCGCGCGTGCTCTGCGCGCGCGGAATATTTGTTGTGATGGTTCAATGACGGGAGTCAGGATATCATTGGTTCCTTGCTAGCTGCGTTTGACACTCGAGAAGTCCAGTCGTGGAGTGTCTCGTATAGCAGACTGGAGATACATCGGGGCTCCGACTACATCATTCGTAACGGCGAAGGAAAACATCGAGAAGGTCGGGTTTGTACCCGATCTCAGGGACAGCGCTGTCGCGGGGAATTGCAAAGAGGGTGGGGCCTCACAGCGCAGATCTGTCGTTGGGGTTTGGTCGTGGATTGCTCGGCGCTGCAAACCTGAGCTGCTGCGCCGCGTGAGTCGGCTGCGCGCCGCGGGGAGGCCAGCCGCGTTCTGGAAGAAGCATTGCAAATTGCGGAAAGCGGTTTTGCAATCAAGGGGGAGCCATCAGTTGGGACATTGACATGGTAGCCCCGGCGGATCTTGACACTAGTTGGGCCGGGGAGGACGACGTCGTCAAACGCAACCTGGACTTCCGGAGGTCCCACGGCCCAATTGACTTGCAGGATCCGGGTTAGTCGACGGGAACAGCGATTGCAATCGCATTATACGTTCGTCAAGCAGGGTGATTCGACGCGCGCGCAAATCAACGCTACAGGCTGGGACTCTGGTCAGCCTGCGGCGAGGTGAGGCAGGTGCGCGCATTCGCGCTGCTATCGCCGACGCGCGAGGCATGCTAGGCACAGGTCGAATGCTCCATCCCGTGTGGGACGAGGTATCAGCAATGTCCATGGGGCATCTTTGGGTGACCGACTGCATGAGTCCAGAAGAGAGTTCGATCGCACCAACCATGAGAAGATAGAGGACAAGTGCTTCAGCATAGAGCTAAACAGCTTACGAGAAGACATGTAGACCGTGGAAGACAAAGAAGTATACCTTATATCCGATCGGCATATGTGATCAGACCCGGTGGATTGACATTCGTTTGATGGGCGTCGACTGCCTCAACAAGGCTATGCCTACTGATTTCCTTCTCGGTCCATTGCACACGAGGTCATACGACGTGACACTGGACCCCGAATCGACGCTCAAAATGGCGAAGCAACAGCAAACGATGGCCAAGAGCAGCGCTATTCCGAATCGGACTGTTTGGACACGTGACTGAGGCCACGTTGGCCAGACCTGTCTTATCTCGCTCAGGCGATGTTCGATTCGTTTGCTGCAAGATGCAAGAGCCCCTGGGCCGGCAGGCTAGCTCGTGACGAAAGATCACCGGTGTTATAGTGTGCGTGTATATTTCGTGCGGACGCCACTCGCCACCGTTTGGCTTCTAGGGGGCCCTTTTGCCAAAGCTGAGAGCACATCATCATTCAATGATTTTGGATTCTTGAGGAGGGTCCCGAGCGGGTTCCGAAAACACTTGGAATTCTCTTGTGGCTCTTTTCGCAGGCTTTTGGGGGCATGCTGGAAACCATCCTTGTGAAACATCGTCGTCAATCTTGTGGGCCATCCTGGTGGAGGCCATCTTGGAGAATCGGAAGCCCTATTGGGTGAATCTTGGGCCATGTTTGACGTTTTCACCACGTGCAGAACCCCCAGAACAAACAAAAACAAATCCCAGCTCGAAAGAGAATGGTCTGGTAAGAGGAAGAGGGTCATCACCAGACCACCCTATCCCTCAGGGCTGGTGAGACTACTGGGACCTCTTCCCGATGTGGGTAGGCACGTGTGTTCCTTCGCGAGGGACCGCAGTTACGCCCGCATGGGCGTCGGGGTGTTCCATCGGCTCGTTCGGGGCGAAGCTTGGAGGACCTTCGAGGTGAACCGCCCATTAGGGGAGGTGGGCGTGTCTTTCCCAAACCGCCAACTTCCCAGCAGGCACTGCACGTGGGCCGTCCAGCGTGGGGTCGACCAGGGAACGCTTCTCTGGCCTGTTCGCCACCAGATATGTTTGGCGTCTAGGAACAATGTTCGCGTGGGGAGGCGTATGCCATCCTCGCTTTCGGGCATCCCGAGGGGCATCACGTTTGGGCACCCCGAGTTGCGTCGACCAGGCGTGTTTCCTGCGCCGGTTCGGGGCAATATCAGTGGGGCCCGCTGAATCCGTAGAGCGCCCATTTGACCATTCGGCAAGGTGTTCGTGTTTCCACCAAGTGCGTCTTCACCACCATCATCACCAGCATCATCATCATCATCATCATCATCATCATCATCATCATCATCATCATCATCATCATCATCATCATCACCGGTCTCATCATCATCGTATAATGGTAGAAGGAACCGCGCTCGGGCATGTCAGCCATGCGATATGTTCGGGACATATGACGTTCACTTGTAGAACACATGGTTCCCATGCAGGGAGGTTGACGTGCGTTTCTCAAATTGTTATTCCTCTTGCTTTTCTGGTTATCGCTGCTTCTGTTTGTTGTTTGTTTCTGTCTCTCTCTCTCTCTCTCCCCCGTCACGTGCTCTATCATCACTATATGCTGGCAAGCACCACTCTGGGGCATTCCACGGTGGTTCGACGAGGGGATGTTTCACTGGCTTGTTCTGGGTGAGTTTTGGATTGGTTGGTTGTGTGTCCTACCCTTGCGCACTGCTGGTGGTCCTTTCCGGGCCGCACCCTGGACCCTTGTCTTCCGATTTGGCGCTCTGCTCCTTCAAAGACCCCCACTTCGTTGTGCACGCTTGCGGCACTCGCGCACGAAGGTCGGGCGAAGGGAACTATGCACATGCACCGATCCTGGCAAGACCCATCCTTGACCCAGGATCGGTGCATATGCCTTCCTGGCCAAGGTAGGAGGGCGTATGCACCGATCCTGGCCTCAGGATGGGCCTGGCCAGAATCGGTGTATGTGCATAGTTCTTTTTCCTCTGAAAGGACTGCAGGTTCTGAGCGCGGTTTCCCGCCCCTTCCGCGCCCCCTCCGCCTCCCTGCCGCGCCTGCTGCAGTGCCTCCGCTCGCCCCGGAAGCGCCCCTCCGTCGCTCGAGCGCTGCTCGAGCCAGGTGGCCGTGTATACCGAAACCTGACAGAGACTGGGTGAGCCTCGGGGGGCTCCGAAGCAGATCGCCATTTTGAGGCGGTGTGCGTGTGTCGCCGTCCCACCACCCGCCTAACTTTCAATCAGGCCTGTCCCTCTACAGGGGGGATATTCAAAGATAGTCAAAAAATAGTCGACCACTTTTTGAGTATGTTTGGGCATCTTTGGAGCATTTTTTGAGTATTTTTCGTTTTTCGTCGAAAATCCCCCTGTAGGGGGACACGCCCGACTTAAGCCTAACTTTGGCGTGCTCGTCCCCCGCCTGCCGCCCCACCGCCCCGGCCCCGCTGCCGTGCCCTGCCCGCCGCGCTGGCCTGGCGGCCGCTGGCCCCGCTGCCCCGCCCTGCCGCTGGCCGCCGCCAGCCTGGCTGTTGCCTGGCCACGGCCCCGTGACGGGGGCCGATGGCTCGCCCGCGCGCGGCGTGCGAGGGCTCATGGCATGGCGGCATGGCGAGTCGCTTGCCCGCTGGCGATCGAACAGTGTGTGTGTGTGTGTGTGTGTGTGTCCGAAGGGCCCCGCCGCGCCATCGAGTACCAGCACGTTTGAGCTCGCCGACGCGTGTGCGTTTTGTAGCTGCCGGGGGCAGTGCCCAGCTCTGCCTTTGAGAGTTGGCTGCACGCGACGTGCGGACGGCACGTGCGAGAGCCGGATGCACACGTGGCCAGAGGTCTCTCCAGCGCTGGGCCCTTGCAGGGTGGGGTGTTCGAGCCCTCCGCACGTGTATCCAGCGAGTGGTCTCTGGATGCTCCAGATGATACGTCGGTGATTGCACACGTGTGCGTTCCATCTGCACGAACGGAGTGGGTACAGAAAGAATAGTTACAATGCCCAACAGCAGTTCCTGTTCATTTTGAACAGGACTCGCTGTCCGCGCCGCCGCGGCCTGTGTCCATTTGAGACAGAAGGACGCCTGCCCAACAGCGGCCGCTGTCGGTTTGGGACAACATTTGATATTGGGCATTGTACTCATTTTTTTCTGTACCCATTTCGGGCGTCCAAATCCCAGCCTCCTGTTACGCTTTTGGATTAGGCGGGGCGCTGAGTTGCAGGTCGCGCGCTTCGAGCAAGAGGGGAAAGTCGTAGTGATGGCTCAGGGCCCTCGGCGACATGCACCGACTCCTTCAACACGTCGGCCTAGGAAACGAACATGTAGCTTCGGTGGGCTTCGCAAGGCGAGGCAGTGGGGTCGGCGCTGGTCAAAGCAACCTCAATGCACGCCTTCGGTCTAGCAGGATTGGAGTGATGGCCTCAGCTAAAGGCTGGACGTGGTTAGAACCGTACGCGATCGCGGCTCGTGCGAGGCCTGGATCTGGTGGGCAGGCGGCTGGCCGCCATCGCTGGCTTGTGCACACATGCCTTTCCGCTGCCGCCTGATACTTGCACGCTTGCGGCAGTACGTATGGCTAGCGCGGGATGCCCATACGCCAGAAGCGCCCGAGAACTCCAGAGGGGAGCATGCCACTTGGCCCGGCGGAGCTGTCTGGGGCAGGCTGGTGCAGAAAGACGGTGCCTGTGCCATGACCACGACTATGGAGCAGCGGTTCCGCTTTTCTACGCTGCTGGCCGTCGTCTAGACTTGGGCACACAGCGTGCAGGGAGTTGATAATGCACTGCGCACCACGGAGGCGCACTCAGAGCCACCACAGGTGATCTAGGTATCGCTTGTGCAGCACAGCAGTAGCAGCAGGCTCAATGCGAACGGGGGCTCCGCTGAGCAGCGTGATGGGTGCACTGCCCAGAACTCGAGCGCCCAATGGCGGTAGCCCCTTGTGCCGTATGATTTCGGTGATCAGGGAGGGAGAGGGGCGGAGGGATCAGGGAAGGTGGAGGGATGGAAGCAGGAGGAGGAGACGGCCAGCATTTGAATGTCGTTCGCTGGCGGACCTTTCTGTTTTAGGAATGGCGAGGGAGTGCGCCGGCTCTCCCGTTCGAGGAGGTTTAGGCGCGTGAGACCCCGCTCGAGGGAGAGGTAAAAGGAGGAGGAACTGGAGGAGGAAGAGGAGCAAGAGGGGGAGGACGAGGAGAAGGGGGAGGAGGAGGAGGCAAATGGAGGCAGGAGGAGGAGGAGGAGGAGGAGGAGGAGGAGGAGGAGGAGGAGGAGGAGGAGGAAAGAGAGCAGTGGCAGGGCCCGGCGGTGTGTGCCTTCAACGACGCCGAGTTCGCCGACAGCGATTTCGAGGGCATCTGCAGCGTCGGGGCGTCGGTGAATGGGGGGGCAGGCTCAACCACGGGGACACTGTGATTCTCTGAGGACCATGAGGATGAGTGGGAGTACAAAGAGGGGGATGAGGTGGAGGATGATAGCAGGGACGAAAGGGGCTTTGGATCAGGGACGAGGAGGGAATGGGGAGGAGGAGGACGAGGAGGAGGACGATGATGATGACGCCGACGAGGATGATAATGAGCAGAATGAAGAGGAGGCGATGAGCAGGATCAGGTGGAGGCTGACCGTTTCCTGAGACTTCTAGCGGGTGCGGCGCTGGGCTTGTCCTGTTTTCCTGATAAGGGCGCGGAAGGAGAGGATGAAAAGGGAGATGGGCTAGCAAAAAGATGAGGAAAAGGCAGACCGGGAGGAGTAGGAGAGAGAGAGAGAGAGAGGGGAGGAAGAGGATGAAAATTAGGAAAAAGGGAAAAGGGGAAAAGGATGACGAGGACGGGAATGATGAGGATGGATCAAAACATGTGCAGGGCAGTGGAAGGAGAAGGGGAGGCAACCGCATTAGGTTTCGGCAGTAGATCTTCTCCTTGAATGTGTGATGTGAGGCAACCCAGCCTAATTGTCTTACGCGTGCATTTGCTTTTGATTCCTTGAGCTCCTTCTCCCTTTGATCTGCAACGTGATTGCTAGATAGTTTTTGTATGTGGTTTTGGTGGGATGCTGCCTCAACTGTTGGCCCCCGGGGCCGCTATGAGCCTAACGGTGTCATTGCACGCACTCTTCACGATCTAGGCACGCACGCGACAGCGCCAGCGGGAGTACGAAAGAAAGAAAGAAAAGAAATGAAAGGTAATGGGGAGGATGAGGAGAAACACATGCAGGAGGGACAGGAGATCAGTGACGAAGGACAGGATGTGCAGGGACGTCCTACTTCCAGGACGCGGCGCAGGATCAGAAGCGGGACGGCGAGAGGGAAGGGAAACGGGAAATTCGGAGCGGAGAAGGGATTGCCCACCATGCCTCGGAACAAAAATAGCGAACAGTCATGCCACATTCATCGGTCAACGCCTCCCGCTCCTCCCAGTGTTCAAAGCTGGCGGTGGGTCTGCAGAGCTGCACTTCGACCGCAGCCTCCTCCGTGCGTACCAACTTTGATGGGGGAGTGTCCATTACGGTGGGGGTGTTCGTTAAGGAATGTGCCCACGAGGGTTCAGACCCTGGAGGATTCTTTCTCTGATGAGGGCGGCGATGATATCCATGGCCGATCCACGATTGAAGTTCCACCAGCTTCCAGACCCTGGATTTCTTATCCAAGGGTTCCTTGTCCAATGCCCCCGCCGTAATTGTTTCACTCCACCGTGGACTCGTGAGGGCTGAGTGTGCTGAGATCCCCTCCTCGGCGGCGAGCCCTGGGTGGAGGTGAGAAGAGGAGGCCTTCTCAGAGGGCTCGGAAGCTCCCCGGCCTTCCGAACAGTTTTCCGAGCCTTCCCCGAAGACGCAGACAACATCCTCTCAGAAGGTGCGAGGGCTTCTGAGAATTCCCGTCGCCCTCCGAGAAGGCCTTCTCCTTCTCACTTATCATGGCGCCCACATCGCAGAGCGGATTTCGTTTGGAAAACGATAGGGTGGGCCCAGAGTGTCCTGGAGGATTGCGTTCAAGATTTCGAGGTGAATTTCGTGCGGATATGTTTTGGCCAGGAATGAAGACAAACAAAAATTCACGCGAAATTCGTGTCGTTTTCCACTTGCCGTTTCGGGGTCTTGCATAGGCAGAAATCCACGCAACAAAAATCCGCTGCAGCACGTCTGCAAGGGTGGCGCGCCGATGAGTCACTTACCCCCCTCGCCCGCCGCCGACCTCCGCTGCTGCTGCCGGACTTGCCGAGCGCGTTCCACTACTCGCAAAGTGCCTATCCTCGCAAACGCCCGAGCAACAACAGGTCTTCCTCTCATGGCATACATCGTGAATCCCCCGCGGCGGATCCAGGCAATCTGCGAGTAGTTGCTTTGCGAGTCGTGGAACGCGCCTGCCCACAGACCGCTTCTCCGTGCCGCCTCCGCTGGGCCTCCCGCCGCCCTCCCCACGCCTCGCCCCTCCCCGCTCCCCCCCACCTCGGCGGCGGGTGCGGTGGCGCGGCAGGCTCGCGTTGCGTCGGGCGCGCCCCTCTACAGGAGGAGGATTCGAAAACAGCCCCCCCCCCAAAAAAATGTGGCGATGTTGTGACTCCTCTGGACCATTCTTGAATATTTTGAGACAGTGTTTTGTTACTTGTCCTCCAGAACCCGCCTGCAGGAGGGCATGCCCGACCCAAGGCTTGTGTCGTGCTGACTCGGCGGCGACCCCATGGATCAAGGGGGCGCGGATCAGCGACGGGTTCCGTTTCCACAGGAAGTCGCGGATTTCCGCCGCCGAGCGAGGCGGTACCGGCCGCATATTGGGGAGGGCACCTCCCCCGATCCATGGATTTGGCGACCAGCCGCCAAATCCATGGATCGCTAATCCATGTTTGCGCGCCCCCGGCAGAGTGGGCTGGCTTCGAACGATCTGTGCTGTCGGAGAGGTGCGATCCACGCAGGCCGAGCGATCCACGCGGCGCCAGAAACCAAAGCACAGGCCGCCACGACACGAGCTTGCGGTAGCGACCCTCCTTCTTCTCCTCCTTCTCCTCCTCCTCCTCCTCCTCCTCCTCCTCCCCCTTCACCTCCTCCTCCTCCTCCTCCTCCTCCTCCTCCTGCCGTGGACGGGAGCCCGGCGTGCGCCCCCGCGGCCTCGCCTTCTGAGCTCCGTCCCCCGCTGGCGGGGCCGCGTGCCTCGCGGGCGCCGGCCACAACTCGCCAGCTCTGCTCGAAGGGCGGCGCGCGGAGGCCGAGCAGTGGCGAAGCTCGGGCCAGGCGAGAGGGGGGGGTCGGAAAAGGGGGGGTACGAAGTTTGCGGCATGCAGCTGGTGTCTGCCCCACCGAAACGCCCAGTCCTCGATACATGGCAGCCTCCGGCGCCGGGAGGCGCCAGGCAAATCAGCTACGTGAGCTGATTATCACCCCCCCCTTTGCTATCCCCCCCTTTCGCCCGGCCCGAGAAGCGTCTCGGCGTGCCTATAGGCCTGCCGAGGAGTGTTCTGAGAGCCCGTTGTGGTCTCCACGAGGTGTTTTGAGAAGATTCCTGGCTGGGGTTGCTTCGTTTCAGCGCATCGGGCTCTAAGAACTTTTGTTTTTGTTCTTGGAGGATTCGTGGGTTCTGAGAACATGTCGTGGTAGGCTTATGGGAATGCCGGGACGGTCGGTCCCTCCTCAAGGCGGGCCTCTCTCAGGAGTTGTTGTTCAGTATCGTTTAACCGACCCCCGTCCCCATCCCCATCCCTTTCGAGACCCCCACCTAATTACCACCCCAGTTGGGGATACACCCCTCGAAACCCGAAGGGAACGGCCTCTATCCCCATCTAAGGGGTAGATCGGCCAGTGGGGCCCAGGCCATGCCGCTGGGGATGGGGATCGGTAAAACGATACTCATGTGTGCGCGTCGGCTTCTCGGTGAGCCTTCCGAGAGGCCAGGGTCCAGGAGCGGCAAAGTAGTGAGCGTTTTCTGATTCGGCGTTTCGACACCGGGAGGAAGGGGGGAGGGGGAAGGGTGGGGTCTTGTTCCGGACTTCTGCTTCATGCGACGGTTTGCAGCAGTGCGTCCTGTGGGGCAGACTCCACCTGCTTGAAACAGGCGCCAAAAAGAATAGCCAAGATCTACTCCAGGGGGGAAGGGTAGGAGGATGCGGTCGAGCATGGTGATGAGGATGAGGTTGAGAATGTTGCTGCTGCTGCTGCTGCAGACGACGACGATGCTGCTGCTGATGACGATGCTGATGATGATGCTGATGCTGATGCTGATGCTGATGCTGATGCTGATGCTGATGCTGATGCTGCTGATGACGATGTTGCTGATGATGATCAAGATGGTGATGATGCTAAGAGTGATGATGATGATGATGATGATGATGATGATGAGGATGATGATGATGATGATGATGATGATGATGATGGTGGTGATGATGATGATGATGATGATGAGGATGAGGATGAGGATGAGGATGAGGATGATGATGATGATGATGATGATGATGATGATGATGATGATGATGATGATGATGATGGTGCTGACACTGTTGCTGTTGATGAGGAGGGGGAGGACCATGATCAGGAGAGGAGGCAGGATGAGGAATCTGAGGATGCGTAGGAGAAAGAGGCGGGAGGAAGGTGCAAGCGTACGAGGAGAAGGAAGAGGAGGGGGTACCCCCGAAATGCAGTTCATGTGGTGTCTTGGGAGAGCGCTTATGGAGAACATAGTTCCGTCTTATAGGAGGAGGAGGAGGAGGAGGAGGAGGAGGAGGAGGAGGAGGAGGAGGAGGAGGGCGATACCCCCGAGTAGCAGTTCATGGAGAATTCCAGCATCATTCCCTTCCCCCTGTTGGAGCCTCCTCTCGGCCGAGCTTGCCATTCATCACCGAGCGCGTTCCACTGCTCGCAAAGTGCCTACTCGCAAGCGCCAGAAGAAAACATGTCCGCCCTTTTGTAACGTATCGCAAATCCCTCGCAGCGGATCCAGACCATTCGCGAGTAGTTGCTTTGCGAGTAGTGGAGCGCGCTTGTCCGATTCAGGTGAAGCGGGGAGACCACACCAAGATTGGCCACTACGGCCTCGGATTCAACGCCACCTACCACCTCTCGGACGTCATCTCCTTCGTGTCACGCGACAGGCTCTGCTGTCCCTGGCATCTTGGCGTCGCCCCCCCCCAAACATATGACAAAGAACTGACGGGTTCGCCCCATGTCGGGCCCTGGGACCTTCACGGCTCGATCCGATCGAAACGCTTATGCAAGTGACTTACGCCATCCCGCCGACCTTCGGCCTGCGGGCGCGACCTCCCGCTCGGCCCTGGGCTCAACCAAAGACCAAGGGCTGAGGGCTGAGGGTGATGGGCCAAGCAGGGGCGGGGGCCAAGAAGGAGGGCGTAATCCATAGAGCATGACGCGCTGGCTGGCCTGTGGTCGCCGGCGCAACGCTCTGCAAGAAAACTGCGAGCCCCTGTCCCCTACCCTATGCGCGCGCGCGAGCGCGCGCGTGTGGTGTGTGTGTGTGTGTGTGTGCGTGTGTGTCTGTCTGCGTGTCTGTGTGTGTGCGTGCGTGCGTGCGTGCGTGCGTGCGTGCGTGTGTGTGTGTGTGTGTGTGTGTGTGTGTGTGTGTGTGTGTGTGCGTGGGTGTGGGTGTGGGTGTGGGTGTGAGTGTGTGTGTGTGTGGGGGTGCGCGCGTGTGCGTGTGCGCGTGCGTGTGCGTGTACGTGTGTGTGCGCGTGTGTGTGTGTGTGTGTGTGTGTGTGTGTGTGTGTGTGTTCGTGCGCGTGTGTGTGTGTGTGTGTGTGTGTGTGTGTGCGTATGCGTGTGTGTGCGTATGTGCGCGTGCGCGCGCGTGCGTGTGCGTGTGTGTGTGTGTGTGTGCGTGGGGGATATGGAGGCCTCCCGTGGCAGTCGTGGGACCGTGGGCTCGAAAAAACGCGGGGGGGAGGGGGGGGGTCAGGCCCCCCCCTGCCTTACCTCGGAGGCAGAAACAACAACGTATTGGAGGTCTCTTGGGGCGCTCTTGGGCCCTTGTTGGGCGGCTCTTGGTTCTTGGGTCTCGGGCAATCTTGGAAAAGCCTTGCGGCTTCAAAAGGCAATCGGAAGCGAAAAGGTGAGAAGGCAAACGACGTAGATTTCTGTGAGTGTTTGAAAGGTTTTGGCGTCTTGGGGGCTCCCTTTGGCGGCTCGAAGGGCTGTCTTGGGGCTGTTTGGGGGCCTCTTGGGGGCATGTCGGAGGCTTTCGCGAACCATCCTGGAGTATTTTGAACCATCTTGGAGGCCATCTCGGGCTATCGAGGGCCCTCTCAGAGCCATCTTGGCCATCCTGGACGCTCCAATTGGTCGTGCGAGGAGGGGGTAATTGAACATGAGAGAGCGACAATTCGTTAACCACATATGTTGGGAGTTCGATTGCAGGTGAGGATGCTTGTGGCGCTTGCGAGGCTGTTCCAATGCGTTTTCGTTGCATTTTGTCGTTCGTGGCAGATTTCAGGGCTCAATTGCCGCTAATTTGAACACGGTGCTCGTTGTCATGGGGTTGTGCTTGACGTTTTCGAGGATTCGTGCCGCGCCGTCATTTCAGCGCGAGCGTTCCAATCCTGCAATCGACGCCCCTGCGCACCACAATCTGGACGCCAACGCTAGGATAGAGACCCCTCGAGATGTCCTAGCGCCCCGCTGGGGCGGAGATCGAGATCGTGATCTAGGCGCCAACGCCCGAGTCGAGACTACTCGAGATCACCTGAGACGCGGGCAGGAAGTGCGCAACACTCATATCGAGACAGGATCGAACAACTTTCTTCATGTGGTGGAATCAACATCATCGGACGATGTCTAGGTCAGTACCAGCCTGTGATGCAGGCGCTTTCTTATCCCTGACCCCTTTTCAGGAATTCCAGCACTGCTTTGTCCTATTCCCTCCTCCGCTTCCGCATCATCGAATCATTTTCTTCCTCTCATCCCCCTCTCTTGTTTTCCAGATTCACCTTCCTCTTCCTCGACTCATTCTGCCAGCGCGCACTACACTTCGGTCCGTACCATGTGCACGAAGAACAACTACAGATATGAAGGTGTTGGAAGGGAACTGGTGCGCTGTCTTGAGCCCAGATCGGCGGCTTCTCATAGCAGTCATCAGTCATCACCAACATCATCACCATGTTCATCAACCCCATCATCAACGTCGCAATCACCACCTTAACCACCACCATCGTATGTGATCGTATTGTTGCCATTTCTGTCCACAACCATCCCCACGACTCTGATGTCATCACTATCATCAGCAGCAGCATCAACACCTTTGACATCACTTTTGTCATTTTCGCAATCGCGACTCCATTCGTGTATACGCATGCCCAGATCCGCAATTCGTGCCATTCGATGCCGATGTCAGCGGCCCGTGGGCGTAGCCAGCGGTTCTCTGCCAGGACATTGCAGTTGCGAGTTGTTACTTCACTGTGCTGTTTCTTCCCGACGCTGGGTGTCAGGGGGCTATGTTGCTGGTTCTGCTGCTGCTGCTGCAGCTGCTGCTGCTCCTCCTGCTGCTGCTCCTGCTCCTCCTCCTCCTGCTGCTCATCCTCCTCCTCCTCCTCCTCCTCCGCCTCCTCCTCCTTGTCTCCTCACCCTCTCCTCCCACTCCACCACCCCCTCTCCTCCCTCCTCCATGCCCTTCATCCTCATGCCCCCTCATCCTCTTCCTTATATTCCTCCTCGTCGTCTTTCTCCTCGACCCCCTCCTCGTCCTCCTACTCCTCTCACCTTACTATCTCCCTCCGCTTCTGTCGTGCAGCTCGGCAGGCTCTGCATCTTCGACCCGCACCGGCGGCACCTGCCCAGCGGCCTGTCTGGGCTCCAGCTGCGGCTCGGAGAGGACGAGATGCGGCGCTACCACGCCCAGCTCGCGCCCTTCGCTGCCGTCGCCGCGGACTGCGAAGAATGAAAAACGGAATGCTCATAAGCCTTCGAAGTTCCGGGCAGATTTTTGGGGTCGTCGCTGGTCCCCCCTGGTGGCGCCTCTTGCGCCACCCCTGGCGCGCTCCGTGCGCCAGGGAGGAGGGTTTCCAGTGCCGATCCACTCGGAGCCGACTTTCGCCCCATAGGAGCATGAAGAGAAAGGGGGTCCTGAAGAAAAGGGGCCCTGCGGGTTTCTTGTGCCGCTCTCAGGCTTCCGGGGCCCTCCCCCAGGCTCTGGAGCTTTCCCAAAACGGGTCAGGACGAGCAGCTCCGAACGTTTTATGTTTACAGTGCTTTTGTTTGCTTCTTCCTCCAGGACTGCGGGGCCGATCGCGTGGCCCCGCTGCGCGGCGCGCTGTTCCGGTTCCCGCTGCGGACCCGCGAGCTCGCCGAGCGCTCCGAGATCTGCGGCGCGTGTCACACCGTCGAGGGGGTCCTGGGCGTGCTGACGGACCTGCTGCGCGGCGCCCACGAGCCGGGTGTTGCCACAGACGGGGCCCTGGCCCAGGGTGGCCCCCCGCGTTCCCAGGGAGGCCCAGGAGGTGGCTTCTGCCGAGCACCCCTCGCGAGGCCCGCAGGAGGCCCCAGGGGCCCCGACGTGGAGCGGCACGCGGGGGGGCAGCCTGGGCCAGGGGCCCCCTCGGCACCCCCCGGGCGAGCTGCTGCTCTTCCTGCAGTCCCTCGAGTCCGTGGAGGTGCTGCTGCGGCCCTGCGGGGGCGGCGAGACGCGCCGCCTGGGCGGCGCGTCGCTTCGCGCCGCCTCGGAGGCCGCGGGGGCCAGGCTTCGGCAGGAGCGGCGGCTGCTGCCGCAGGCCTCGGGCGGGCAGCGCGGGCCGCGCCGCGCGGGGTACGCGTTCGCTGTGGACAGCGACGTCCCCGCGGCGGACGGCGGCTCCGCCGCTGGCGGAGTCGTCAGGGAGTCGTCCGCGTGGCTCGTGGCCGCGCGCTCCGAGCCCGCGGCCGCCGCGCGGGCGGGGGGCGCGGAGGCACCCGAACACCGCTGCGGCGCGGTGGCCCTGCGGCTGTGGCCGCCGGCGGCGGAGAAGCCGCTGGAAGGTCGTGCCTTCTGCTTTCTCCCCCTATCGCTGTCCACTGGGCTGCCGGCGCACGCGTCCGCCAACTTCGCCATCTCCACCAATAGGCGCGACCTGTGGCGGAGGAGCGACGACAAGGAGTCCAGCCACGGCACGCTGCGAGCCGCGTGGAACGAAGAGCTGCTGACCGGCACGCTGCCGCGAGCGTACGCCGACGCGCTCGAGCTGCGGGCCGCCGGACTGGCGCCGCCGGCCAGTGGCAGCGCGCCCTTTGAGGCCGTGGACCTCCTGCCAGCGGGCCCCTGGAGCGAGACTGTGAGAGGCCCGTGCGCGCCGGAGGCGCTGTGGGGCCTGTGGCCCGCCGCCGCGGAGGGGTTGTTCGGCCCCCTCCCACGCCAGGCGACTGAGGAGCTCTTCAGCCGGCAGGCTGCGGTCTTCTGGGACGCAGGGCACGAGCAGTACCGCCCCCCCAAGCGGGCCCTCCTCTGCGCGGACGACGAGTACGCCAGGCTGGACTCCGGGATGTGCTCCGCCCTCGCCAAGCTGCGGGTCGCAGGCAGCCGCCGCGGCGTCGTCGAGGTGCCAGCGAGGCTGCGCGCCCTGCTCGCGGAGGTCAAGGGCTCCTCGTGGCTGGGCCCGCAGCCGCTGGCCCAGGCGCTCAGGAGCTCGGCGCCGGAGCTCACGGCCTCGGAGGCGGACTCGCTGAACGCGTACCTGCTGGGGCCCTCGGGGACGGGCCCCCTGACGGTGCTCCACGGGCTGCGCCTGTGCCCCCTGGCCCGCGGGGGGCTCGCCCTCTTCCAGAGGCCGGGCGCGGCGGCGGACATCTGGTGGGCCGAGGACTCCGAGCTGCAGGAGCTGCTGCCGCACCGCAGCTTCATCGACAGCTCGTCCGCCACGTTCCGCCTCCTGCGCCCCCGCGCCGCGAACGCGCCGCTCAACCTGCGCCTGCTGAACGCGCGGGCGCTGCCGCTGCTGCTGCCGGCGGTGCTCCCTCCTCACTGGCGCGGCAAGCCATGCGTCACCGCCCGTGGCGACGAGGTGCTGGTCGACGGCACCCCCTCGCGCCTCCTCGCCGCGGCTGCCGCCGGCGCTGGGCAGGCCGGGGCGCCGCGTGGCGGCGCCAGGCAGGCGGGGCGGCAGAGAGGAGGCGGTGCTTCGCGGGCGCCAGCCATGGCGAAGGGCGGCGCGAAGGGCGGCGGCCGGAGGGGCCCCAACCTCGGCGGCAGCCGCCACAGAGGGAAGCGGCGCGGGGGCGCGGGGGGGCTGGACGACTACGACGCCGACGACTGGCGTGAGGAGGAGTGGCGGGATGAGGACGAGGATGAGGAGGAGGAGGAAGAGGAGACGGAGCATGAGGAGGCAGAGAGCATCAGCCAAGTGGCTGACCAGCACGGGCCAGCCGCGGAGGTGGCGGAGGAGGCGTGCGTGTGCCACACCGCGGCGGAGCTCCGCGGGGTCGTGCGCCGCTGCGAGCTGCTCTGGCGCGTGGTGGAGAACGCTCACGAGAAGGGCGCGAACCCGCTGCAGGTGGTCAGCGACTTCCCCTGCGTGCCCCTGGTGGGCGCCCCGGACGGTGCAGAGGAGGCGCCCTGCCTGGTGAGCGTTCACGAGGCCGTGCGGCGCCGCGCGCTGTCGGCGGAGGACTTCCCGCAGGCCGACAGGGAGACCCTGCAGCGCTGCGGGGTGCTCATCGCCCGCCCCGGCAAGAGGCTGCGGGCTGCGCTGTCCCTGGACACGAGAGGGGGAAGGGCTACCGATAATTACCTCCGCCCTCCTCTCGTCTTTGCCCTGCTGGGCCTCCTGGGAGGCCCTCGTCGCTACCATGCGATTCGCCTCGGAGGCCTGGTCGGCACACTGGGGGAGAGGTTCGGGGAGACGAGGGTCGCCGTGGAGGGTTTCTCCGAAAGGCTTAGGCGACCCGTCTCCCTCCTCCTCCTCCTCCTCCTCCTCCTCCTCCTCCTCCTCCTCCTCCCCCGACTTCCTCCTCCTCCTCCTCCTCCTCCTCCTCCTCCTCCTCCTCTTCCTCCTCCTCTCCTCCTCTCTCCTCCTCCTCCTCCTCCTCCTTCTCCTCCTCCTCCTCCTCCTCCTCCTCCTCCTCCTCTCCTCCTCCCCCTCCTCCTCCTCCTCCTCCTCCTCCTCCTCCTCCTCCTCCTCCTCCTCCCTCCTCCTCCTCTTTCTCCTCCTCCTCCTCCTCCTCCTCCTCCTCCTCCTCCTCCTTGAGTCAGTCGCCTACGGCCCCGGGGGAAACCGTGCAACGGAGGCAGGCACCCGCCTCTCGTTTTCCCCAGCTTCGCAGCTTCGATGAGGTGCTGCAGGACGCACCGCCGCAGCACACCGCCCAGGATTTTAATGATAGTGTGGGCCTACGGGCTCTTCCAGGCGCCTCGCGGTCGCCTGCGGCGCGGCAGACTGCGCCCGAGGGGTTAGCATTGCTTGGCCATCGCGCAGTGCACTGCGCGGAGTAAAAGCGTAGCGGTGTCGGTGCACTTCGTCAAGGGAGGGAAAACCACCCCGACTCAACAACTTGCGTTTACGCAACGGCCCTGGGCATTTAGTAAACAGCCCGGCCCTGTTGCGTTCTTTTTCTGATTCATTTCAGGGAAACGTAAGACTCGAGTACGCAGGAACTCTGGTTTGCCGGCGCTTTTTGACGAGCGCGTCCTGGATTTGACGGTCCAATTTTCGTGGGATGTTTGCAGCAGGAGTTCGCGTCAAATTCCATTGGGTCTCGTCATTCTCATGATGCCCCCGTCAGGCCAACCCGAGTCCCACGAACTCGAGTTTTATTCGAAGGAGATAAGAAATGCCATACACATAAACTTTTGGCGCTCCGCGTGGATTTCTTGCAACTGCGCTGGGCCCCCCCGGCGGCGCCTCCAGCGCCGCCCCTGGCGCTCGGAGCGCGCCAGGCAGGGGGTTCTAGCCCAGATCCTAGAAACCCGCGCGGAGCGCCAAAAGTTTAGGTCTATGCTGCTTCCTTTTTCTACTCACTTCTCCCCGATCATTGTTTTGCCGATCGGCGCGGGCCCCTGCACCCCCCCCCCCCCCATGAAGTAGATCTGGGCTGTGTGTTGGCACCTGTCTCAAGCAGGCTGAGAGGACGCGCGAGGGCCCCGCCGCCGCCCCCCCACCCCTGGTGGGCACGACGACTCGCTGCTTCGCTCAACGGTGCATTGCGCTCTCCGGGGCCTTGGCATCGCTCGGACGTGTCCATTTTTTCTCGGCGAGGACCATCGAGGAGCATCCTGGATGATCGAGCCCCCCGAACAAAAATACGCACGAGACCGAAACATGCACGGGGAATGCACGTCCGAGCGATGGTCAGGGGCGGCCTTCGGGAAAATTAGAGAGTGGCCCCAGGGCGCCGGATATGCTTGGTAAGGAAAGCACCCCCTCGGAGGTAGCCACCTGTTGTGGGATCCTCTGGAAGTGCAAATCCTGAGAATTCCAGTCGATGTCATATGGATTCGGATTGAATTCGGATTCCCCCGCTCGGATCCCCCGAGCATTGTTTCAAGCAGTCGCGCGAAGCAGAGGTCCGGAGCCCAGCCCCCCTGCCCCCCCCGTTCGCCCAATGCCGAACCGCCCAATCAGAAGACGTTCGCGTTCGATGCCCGGATTCCTTAGGCGCGTCGACCACAGAGTTTCGCTTGTCGGGGTGCTTCTGACGAGGGTGGTTTTTCTGCTCGGTGCCCTGCCGCCCCCAGGAGAAGTCCTCCACCCTGGCGGCGCTCCGGGTGGCCTTCGCGGACCGTTGGCAGGCGGAGCAGAGGCACCCCGCCGAGGGGCCCGCGCCCTGCAGGCTCCACCGCGGGCTGCAGCCGCTGCGCGTGCCCGTGGGCCAGGCTCGGCGGCGGGCGCAGGGGGGGGTGGCGCGAGGGGGGTGGCCTCCGATTGGGAGGCGAGGGGGGCGTCCTTCGGGGGCCTCCTCGGAAGCGCCCGGAGGCTTCCAAAGAGGGCCTCTCCTGAGAGTCGGAGGTGGGTAGACCTCCTACCCTGACACGTGGATTAGTGAATGGGCCGTTTTCGGTGCGCGAGAGGGCGTCGCGGGTCCAGGTCCGTCGGTTTCGGTCCCAGGCCGTTTTCACTAAGGGGAAGTTTACCAAAGGGAGGTTTGTCCACCGCCGAGAGAAGCCCCTGGTCCCTCATGCGAACGCCTCGGGCCCTCTCGGAAGTCCCCCCCGCCCTTGCCATCTGGACACGGCCGCCCCCCTCGCGCCACCCCCCTTGCGTGCGCCGCCGGCGGCAGTCCCGGCCGCTGCTGGCACTGGTCTCCAGGTTCGTGGAGAAGGGCCTGGTGCCCAGGGACCCCTCGCTGCTGCAGGCGCTGCCGCTCTACGAGACCCGTGGCGGCCGCTTCGCGGTGCCCCTGGTGCCAGCGGGCGCGTGCGTCGTTGCCCCCAGCGAGGACTGGGACGAGGTCCTCGAGCCCGACTTCGCGGACTACCTCGTCTCCTGGGACGGGGAGGCCCAGGGCAGCCCAAGCCTGGAGGGCCATTCTCTGGCAGGGGGCTTGGGGGCCCGATCCGTGTCCCGGCGGACCTCTCGAGACGATGTCGTCGCTGCCCCTGGGACCGCGGGTGGTCGCTGTGCTTCTACGCAGACAGAATCGCCACTCAAGTACTTCAGACCATGTGGGTTTCAATGTGGCCCGTGGGAGGCGGAGGTGTTAGGCATTCGATCTCTTAGAGAGTCGGCATCCTCGAGGACAAATGCAAGCTGAAGACTCGTCAACGATATCGGAAAGAGCGTGTTCTGCCGCTGCTGGCGGAAAACCGTGGGGGGGCACTGGGGGTTCCCAACCCGTCCCCCCCCCGCTTCGAAACCCAGGGGGGGTCACTACCGGTTCGAACCCCTCCCCCCCCCAGTCCATCATGAAAAGGGGGGGGGGTCACTGCCGGTTCGAAGCCCCCCCCCATCCCTCAAATCGAAAATCGGGGGAGGTCGCTACCGGTTCGACCCCCCCCCTCGCCGCCCGCAAACGATCCTTGCTCCTCGGGACAGTTGGACAATGGTGGGGATGCTGGGACAGTGGTGGGAACGGTGGTGGTGGGACAGTGGTGCGGGGACAGTGGGACAGTGGTGCGGACACTGGTGGGGACGGTGGTGGTGGGGACAGTGGTGAGGGGACAGCGGGACAGTGGTGGGGACAGTTGGACAGTGGTGGGGACGGTAGTGGCGGGGACTGGTGAACGCGGTGGTGAGGACAGTGGTGGGACAGTAGTCCAGTGGGGAAAAAGGTGGGGACAGTGGGGACAGTGGGACAGTGATGGGGACAGTGGGGACGGTGAGACAGCACAGTGGGACAGCGGCAGGGACAGTGGGACAGTGGTGGGTACAGTGGGGACAGTGGGACAGTGGTGGGGACCGTGAGGAAAGTGGGGAGAGTGGAACCGTGGTGGGACAATTGTGGGGAGAATGGGAACAGTGAGACACGGGTGGGGGCACTGGTGGGGACATCGGGGACAACGGTGGGAACAATGGGGACAGTGGGACAGTGGTGGGGACGGTGGTGGTGGGGACAGTGGTATGGGGACAGTGGGAATGTGGTGGAAACAGTGGGACAGTGGAGGGTACAGTGGTGGTGAGGACAGTGGTGAGGGCGGTGGCGAGGACGGCGGTGGGACAATGGGACAGAGGTACAGTGGGGGCAGAGGTGGGGACAGTGGGGACAGTGGTGGAAACAGTGGGACAGCTCAGTAGGACAGCGGCGGGGACAGTGGGACAGTGGGGACAGTGGGACAGTGGTTCGGGCCGTGGAGAAGTGGGGAGAGTGGAACCGTGGTGGGAACAGTGGCGGGGACAGTGGGGACAGTGCGACAGTGGTGGGGGGGCACTGGTGGGGACATGGTGGTGGGACAGTGGGGACAGTGGTGGTGATGACAGTGGTGCTGGGGACAGCAGTGGGGAATGTGGTGCGGACGGGGTAGGAGCCCGGGGGTCTCCCCGTTTTTCCGGACGGGGAGGGGGGGGGGGGGGGGGTTAGGGGGAGCGGGGTTTTGCCAGGAGGGAGGTGGGGGGGGGTCGGCAGAGGGGGGGGGGGGGATTTTTTGGAGGGGGGGGGGGGGAGACCCCCGGGAAGAGGGGGGGGGGGAATTTTCCACAGTAAGCGGCGGTGGATCACGCTCTCGATATTGCAATGAACCCTCCCTCCAAGTTCCTTCTTCGCAGGCCCCCACAAGGATTCGGGAAGTGCCCCGATGGAAGACACCCGTTTGAAAGTCCTGAACTCTGCCAGGACACTGTTCTTGAGATTTCAGTGCCGCGAATCATCATTACTGTCGCGTCTTGACGGTCCTGAATCGTGCCAGAACGCCGTTCTTGGGATTTCAACACCGCGCATCAGAATCATTGTTGCGCCCTGACAGTCCGACATCGTGCCCAAACACCATTTCTGGTACGTTGACCACGAGAACTATTGAAACTGTTGTGAACTCTTGAATCGAATATGCGCGGCGCTGCATCGAGAGCCACCTTGTGAAAGCCACGCGTCCTCGACCCGTGAAGCTGTTGCAAAGTGTTTGAGACAGATGCGCGCGGCGCTAAGGCGACAGCCGCATTTCCAGAACCCTTCGCCCTCCACCAGTGAAACTCCTGCATGCTTTCTAAAAGAAAGTGCGTGGCGATACGGCGAGAGCCACGTTTTGACAGCCACTCGCCCTCCACTCCTGGAACTCTTGCGCTCTGTATGACACATGTGCGCGGCGCTGAGGCGAGGGCCACACTCTGAAAGCGGCCCGCCCTCCACCCGTGAAGCTCTTGCGAATCTTCACATTAAGGACCCCTAAACGGTAAGGAAGTCTCAGGCGACACGCCCGGCCCGACACAGCGACACGCCTCGGGTGTGACAGGGAGGGTTACTTCTAAGGGCAAGGAGTGTAGCGGGAGGTGGATTAGCAAGCGCCGGGAGGGAGGAGCATGGTGGAAGTAGTGCAGGATTTTGGGATCGGGGGGTGGAGGAGGAGGAGAAGGGAAGAGGGGGAGGAGGGTGAGGAGGGTGATTATGGATCCGTGTGGGCTCTTCAGGAGAACGGAGATAACGCAAACCAGCAGGGAAAGACAGGTTTACACCCGAACCCCACAAAAAGGAGCGGCGTAATGAAGGAGAGAGGAGGACAGCAGGGATGGAAAGGCAGGTGGTCAGTTTACTGGGGAGGATGATGAGGAGGGGGGGCGGGAGGGGCGGGGGAGGAGAGCCGGGTGGGGGAAGGTGCGGGCATCAAGTGCCTCCCCCGTTCCGTCTGCCCTCAGAGGCGGGCCTCGCGCTCCAGGCGCTGGCGGACCGCGAGCGCGGCTCGGTTTCCTCTCTTCTCCCCTCACCTCCTCTTCCCTCGCTTTCCTCCATCCTTCCTTCTCCTCCCTCTTCCTCCCTCCTCCCCGCTCCTCTCGCAACGGTTATGATGTATAACGCATCGTGCTCCTCTCGATTCGAGTAAGAGTACGGGCGCGCACCCGCCGGCATTCTGGCTCACAGTCCGCACACGTCCGTATTCTGATAAAGGCAAAGGACCGCTGCTCTACTCATACTATTGCCGCCATGTCTTCTCTCTTTCACCACGGCCATCCGCAACTCTAGTTTGCAGCGGAGCTGGGAACAATCCCAGTTCGAGATCCACTGAGCTGCGCACAGTGCGATGTGGGCGCGCACTTCAGTCTTCCCAATCTGCGCATTGGATCCACCCTTCGTTCCCCGAGAAGCTTGTGATTGTGGCTGTTCTGCAAGCTGGGTGGCAATTTGCCCTGGACGCTCACAAGCTACGATGAGGCAGACGCCGAACCGTCCGGAACCTGCGAGAGTCCAGCTGCGCAGGGCATCGACAGCTGCAGGTTACAACGCAATGTGGATCGATTCGCCCACGGGAACGCGACGACGTCCCCTGACCCATCGCACTCCACAGGCGCTGGCCGCAACTTCGCGTCGAGTGTGACTGCGAGGCTCCTCCCTGGGCTAGCGCCGTGCGTCGTGACGTGTGCGACAGTGCTGGCTGTCCTTGCCGGCGCGTCGCATCACACGAGTGGAGCACGTGGCGTTCATGTACCTATTGCACCACTCTTGGCACCAGTCAAGGGCAACCTCACTATTACGGTTGCCGCCTGCTTCAACATGGTGTTGGTCCCTGCGCAGGCCCGACCCCCAAGGCGCTTCGCAGCTGTCATCGTTGGCGCCCGGGGGCAGCAAACCATTCATCACCAACCCGATGTCACCGATGCAACTTTTTGTCCCGACTGGACCGCAGCCGGCCGGACACGCATCCTGCGAGTGCTGCAGACACCACGTCCATATGCAGCCAGCACGCCGGCTACGCCACGACCGTTGATCACTTGGGTGTTTCGTCTCATCTGCCCCCTTGCGACCAGTTCGGCGCCGAGCTTCCGTAATTCGTCCTTTTCTGGCTTTACCTCGGCGCGGAATTCGATGGGGACCTCACTACCACGTACACCAACGCTTTTCCAGGTTGAAGCGCCCAAACGGTCGTTGAGCACGAATGGCAAGCAATCAGGGCAGAGGTGTGCCAGTCACTGAAGGGCGAGTATGACAACAAAGACATGTAGTTCACGCTGTACTGCATGCGGTGCGCCCTGGCACTCGGACGTACGATGCACGATGCACGTTTGTTTTGCTTTCGGCCGCAAGATTACGTCCACGCCTTACGCTGTGCCACTCGGTCTAGGCACGCGGCCACACGGCAATCAGTGCACCCTCCGCCACGGCAGCTTTGGACATAGATGTGTGCACGCTTGTCCCTTCAGTGGCATTTGTCTTATCGATGAGGACTCGCTGGTGGGGAGCAAGCCTGCACATTGCCAGTGCGCGGCGGTGCAGGCCCCGAGATGCACGATACCTGTGCGCACCCATGTGCTGTTCAGCGCGCCCGGGGCATTGCCCATGCCTGGTGATGCAGCTGCTCAAGCACGGTGCGCCTTGCCTAGGCATTCCTAGGTGCCGTGCTACGTACGCTGGGGTATGGTCTGTGCCCGGCGGTGCCAGCACACGTGCCGTGCTATGCTCGCGCGCACCTTCGCACCTTGCAGCGCACGCCGGGCATTAGCATGCTCATCCGTGAGCTGGAGCGTGCGCAAAAGCAGAGGCATGCCACGCTTGTGCCTAACACGCTGTGCAACGCACGCTGGGGCGCCGTTGTGCCCGGCTGTGCGCCTGTGTGCGCAGGTTGGCGCACCAATCACACCGACGTCGGGCCAAGCTCGTCTCCAACCACCTTTCATGGTGCCTGTGAGCACGGACGTTGGTTCTTCCAACATTCAGGCTACAATCGGCTATGTCACACAAGATGCAGCCCTCATAGAGACCTTACGCGGGCATGGTCAGCCGTCATGCGATTTCAGCCCGTGTGCTCGTTGATTCGATTGCAAACGTTCTCTGTATCTCTACCTCGGTCGACCTACTCCGCCACATCACTTCCTCAGTGAACAGGAACAGCTGAGGCACATGCCAGCTGATACAGGCAGTGCTACCTCGCTGCGCACCGCCTTCCTTTTGTGCGTTCACAACCCAGCGCGATCGACCTTCAACATGCAACTTGTTGCGGGTCTGACACTTGACTCGCCCAGCACCTTGTCATTTGCTGGGCCGCCGTCCGGCGGAGGCGTGCCTGCATTGAGGTCTCGCCGACCGACTCAACGGCTTGGCGCCCCCTCGCCAATGGCGCGCCTTGTCGGTCCGCGCCGCTTACTGTCTGCACCCCTGGTTGAGTCGGCGCCTGACAGCTCATGGGATCGAATTCCGCGGAGCTCTCTGCTTCCTTTCCGTCGGACTGCGTTGTCATGTGTTGGGTCGCCAAGTCCACGCAGAGTCGGGCATAAGAAATCAGCCTTGTGGATGTTTTCGCATTGGCTTGCATCTGAAGGGTATGGCCATGATCTTCGCCGAGATTTCCATGACACACGTGTACAATATCATTGAGTAGCGCATGGGGTTGCTTGGCACGTCTCTTCCTCTGTCTGGGCCGATCTGGTGTATGTTCGCTGACTGTCCCGTCTACTTCGTCTTCCGTCGTCGCGTTCGTAACTATA
>CAUYUJ010014690.1:234242-239242 GCA_963575745.1 Prorocentrum cordatum
GAGGGAGCCACTAGTAGCTGCAACGGGGCCACGAAGGGCAGCGAGGGGGCCACGAAGGGCTGCAACGGGGCCACGAAGGACAACGAGATTCCGATATCTAAATAATCTGTGAGCGAGTCCTAAACGTGAGCGCGACTCCTGGGTACCTGAGCGTCGGGAGCGCGACGCTTGAGTAAATTGCTGGGAATTCCAAGGCAAGGGCGCTATTCTTGAGCAGATTGCAAGCATGTCTCCAGCGAGAATGCGACTTCAGAGCGCCGGGAGAGCGATTCCTGAATAAATTGAATAAGGAAGTCCCAAGCGAAAGCGCGATTCCTGAATACAACGCGAGGAAGTCTCAGGCGGGAGCGGGGGTCCTGGCTAAATTATTACGAAGTCTCAGGCGGGAGCTGTTGTTGTAACCCGGGGGCCAGGGGCCCAGTTTGAGGAGGAAGACTTTCCCTGACAAAAACAGGGTGCGGGCACCGGGAGGGTCACTTCAAGTGACAAAACTACAATGTGCACCAGATGGGGGGACCAACCATAATCATTTTAAATACTGAAAACTCAACCACAACAAAAACAACAACAATCATTCTAAGACTGTTCGCTCTTACTTGCCCGTGTGCCATTCAAAACAAATTCCCCACACCCTCGATACCCGCCTTTTTGTCTTCGGTCACACACCCTTTGAGGGGATAATTTCTCTTTGCAGGGGGCGGCGGGCTAGACAGGCGGGCACACCTGAACGGGCGGAGAATCCTTCGTGGGCGTACAGGTGCCCACCATTGGGATTGGCGTGGGCCCTGCAAAAGAGGAGGGAGAGAACGAGGTAGAGTGGGAAGAAGGGAGGGGCAGGGACGAAGGAAGAGGGAAAGCGCCAGGAAAGAAGGAGCGAAGAGGGGGGCGGCTGATTAGAGGGAAAGAAAGAGAGAGGGAGAGAGAGAGACAAGAAAAGACAGATAAGAGAGGTAGAGAAAGAGAGAGAGAGAGAGGGAAGAGAGAGAGAGAGAGAGAGAGAGAGAGAAAAAGAAAGAAGAAAAAAAAGGGGAGGGAGGAGGCAGGAGAGGGGTGGGAGAAGGGAGGAGGGAGAGGACGGAGAGGGGCAGGGCAGAGAGGCATAAGGATGAGGGAAGACAGGAGGGAGAGAGAAGGGAAGAGAGGAGGGAGGAGGGAGGAGGGAGAGGGAGGAGGGAGAGGGAGGAGGAGCAGGAAGGTAAAAGCGTGAACGTTCGAGGAAGTCCTAGGCGAAAGCGCCGTTCCTGAAGGAAGTCGGGCGGGAGTCCACGACGGGCGGGCGATCCCCTGACGGGCGGGTCGGGCGGGTGGGACATTCAAGCGGGATGTCTGAGTATGGCGAGAGCGCGATTCCTGAGTAAATTGTGACGGCGTCGTTGGCGCAGCGTGTTTCCTAAGCATCGAAAGCACGATTTCTCCATAAATTGTATGGAAGTCACAGGCGAGAGCGCAATTCCGCAAGAACATATGAAAGGGTGTCTTGATGAAATTGCGAGGAAGTCTTTACTCAATCGCAAGGAAGTCTCAAGCGGGAGAGCCGTTCCTGAGTAAATGGTGAGGAAGTCTCAGATGGGAGCGGGGGTCCTGACTAAATTGCGAGGGAGTCACAAGCGGGAGCACCGATCCTGAGCAAATTGTAAGGAATCTCAGGCGGGAGCGGGGGTCCTGAGTAGTTTGGGATGAAGTCTCAGGCGGGAGCCGTTGTTGTTGTAATCGGGGGGCCCAGAGGCACAGTTTGAGCAGGAAGACTTTCCCTGTCAAAAAACAGGGTGCGAGCGTCGAGGGGCACACTTTGATTAAGAAAGAACTATTTGCACCGGTGAGGGGGGATCAACAATAATTATTCTTCAAAAATGAGAGTTCAATAACAACAACGACGACAACAACAACAGTCAGTTTAACATTGTTCGCTCTTACTGGCACGCGTGTTTTGCATTTCGTATACCCCAACCCTCGATACCCGCCCATTTCGTCTTCGATTGCACCCCCTTTCGGGTGGGATCTCTTCCTTGTCGGCCACTGACTGAAGTGCGAGGAAGTCTCAAGCGGAACGCCGTTCCTGAGTTCGGGGGCCTCTCTAGCCAGGAGCTCTCGGAATACCTATGGAGAACTGTCGAACGGGAACCCTTGTCGCCGTGTCCGGGCCTCCACCAACTTGCTTGGATTACGAGAAAGTCTCGTGCGAGAGCGACGTTCCTGAGTTCGGGGGACTTCTTGGCCAGGGGCTCTTGGAGTAAATCGTGAGGAAGCATCGAGCAGGAGCCCTTGTCGTCGTGGCTGGGCCTCCGCCAACTTGCTTGAATTGCGACGAAGTCTCGAGCGATAGCGCCGTTCCTGAGTTCGGGGGCCTATCTGGCCAGGGTGTCTCGAGGTAAGTTGTGAGGAGGTATCGAGCGGGAGCCGTTGTTGTCATAGCTGGGCCTCCAAGGGCCCACATTTAGGCTCAAGCCAACGCTCGAGCGGGAGCCTCGTTTTCAGAGAAAATGTAGCGGCGTCGAGGCGAGAGCGCGCGGAACCGTTTCCGGAGACCAACAATAATTCTTCTCTAGAAATGAATACTCAACAAACAACGAAGAATCCACAACCAACAACAAACAACCAACTACCAACAACCAACAACCACAACCACAACCACAACATCAACAACAATCCGCATCCACATCATCATTAACAGTATAATGTCCATCCGCATCATCATCATCATCATCATCATCATCATCATCATCATCATCATCATCATCATCATCATCATCATCATCATCATCAGCAGCAGCATCATCATCATCATACTACCGCTCCGCCTCCTCCTCCTCCTCCTCTTCATCACCATCACTATCATCAGCATCATCAGCAGCATCATCATCATCATCATCAGCATCAGCATCAGCATCAGCATCATCATCATCATCATCAGCATCAGCATCAGCATCAGCATCATCATCATCATCATCATCATCATCATCATCATCATCATCAATCTGCCGCCGCCACCCTCCTCCTCCTCCTCCTCCTCCTGGGGCGCGGACAGTGGCAGGATCTCGTCCTTCATACTCCTCAGCGCGGCCTGGACCTCCTCGCGAGGAGGGGGTCGTCAAAGGGTGGGGAGAACTGTTGATACGAACGAGGACGAGGACATTGACGAGAAGGGTGGGGAATCATTAGGGCGATACTGCGGATGAAGACGAGGGTTACATAGACCTCCTCCACCTCTCCCGCCTGATCCTCCCGAGAAAGAGGAATAAACGGAAAAGGTGGAGGAGCATGAGGAGGTGTCGTCCAGGGGAAAGGTGAGTGAGGCGAAGAAGACGACGAACAGGACGAGGAGGAGGGCGAAGACGGCCGTCTGCGGGAACCCTATCCCCCGCACTCGCCCCGGAGCCCGCGCAGCCGCCCGCGGGGGGGGCGGCCGGCGCCAGGACGGCTCCGGAGGCCTCCAAGACGCCCAAGACGGTCTCCAAGACGGCCAAGATGGCCTCCAAGATGCTTCCAGCACGGTCAAGATGAGCCTCAAGACGGCCAAGATGGCCGCTAAGACGGCCAAGATGGCCCAAGATGGGCCCGATGGGTTCCAAGACCGCCCCACGGGAGTCCAAGAGGTGTTCCAGGGAGGCCCGATGGAGCCAAGATCTTCAATTATCCTCAGGTTTTGGAAAGATGCTTGTTTTTCCTCGGTTTTGGTGTTCCGACCGCCTAAGACGGCCCAAGGAGTCCCCAAACTAGTCCCAGAGGCCTCCCAGATGGCTCCAGAACGGCCCAAGAGGCATTCAAGAGGGCCCCAAGACGGCCCAAGAGGTTTCAAAAACGAACAAGATGGTCTCCAAGATACCTCAAGACTGTCAAGATGACCTCCAAGACGAACAAGATGGCATCCAAGACGGCAGAAATTATCCCCAAGAGAGCCGAAGGTGGCCCAAGATGGGCCCAATACGCCTCCAAGACAGCCCAAGATGCCTCCGAGACGTCCTCCAGGAAGGCCCGAAGAAGCCAAAATCAATGATTCCCTTAGGTGTTTGAAAGATGTTCGCAGTTGCTTCTTTTCGGCCTTACGACGATCCAAGACGACCCAAGAGGACCCCAAGATCGCTCCAAGATCGCCCAAGAGGCCCCGAGATGTCCGCATGACGGCCAAGACGCCCCCAAGACGGCCCCAAGAATTCCTCAAGATGGCCCAAGAGGCTTCCAAAACGCCCAAGATGGCCTCCAAGACGGTCCTGAAGTGCCCCAAGAGGGCCCCCAGTCGGTTCAGAAAGGCTCCCAAGACGGCTTCCGACAGCGTCAGACGGGCCAGGAACGCCCTAAGACGGCCAAAGAGGCCCCCAAGAAGCCCTCAAGTAGCTCCCAAGAGCTCCCAGGAGGCTCAAGGAAGCCGCCAAGAGGCCTCCAGGAGGCCCCAAGAGGCGCCCAGGAGGCCCCAAGAGGCGCCCAGGAGGCCCCAAGAGACCCCCAAGAGGCCCCCGAGAGGCCCCCAAGAGACCCGAAAGGGGCCCAAGAGACCCCAAAACGCCCCCAAAGAAGCCTCCAAGCTGCCTCCAAGACTGCCCCCGAGAGACATCCCACGAGATCCCGACAAACATCCCATAGGCTTCATGCTCACAACCCAGGCACTCCAGGCATACAGTCGACTTGTCTCAAGTGGTACTTGTTCGATCCAGTTGTAGCATATCACCTATATGTCCGCCGCCCCCTATTGATTCATCACAGGGGTGCCTGGCGTGCTAGACCCTTTCGCTTTTGGTTTTGGTTCTTTTCCCAAAAGAACTCCGACTAGGGCTTCGGCCCGTCCCGCCGGCCACCCGAAAGACCCGAAAACGACCTCAACGTCCCCAAAAAATCCTCCAAGACGGCTCAAGATGGCCTCTAAGATGGTCACGTTGGCCCAAGATGGCCTCCAAGATGGCCCAAGATGGCCTCCAAGTCCGTCCAAGATGGTCCAAGATGTCCCCAAGATGGCCCAAGAGAGTCCAAGATGCCTTCGAGTTCGTCCAAGAAGCCTCCAAGACGGC
>CAUYUJ010014690.1:244242-254242 GCA_963575745.1 Prorocentrum cordatum
ACCCCGCTGGGGGCAACTCTGGCGAGAGGGGTCGTTCTTCGCGCGGGGCCGAACATGACTACCTACCAGACCACCCAAACCTAACCCGAAGACTCAAAGTTCGGGTGGTGGGGGTAATCACGGGTTCCGCATGTTTTTTCGATGTTCCCCGCCCCCCCCACTAGAAATCGAGGGTAACTTTTGGCCTTCGGGTTGGGTTGGGGTGGTCTGGTGCGTGGTGAGAACAGGGCGCGCGGAGCGCCCACGCTCGCGAGGGGTCCTTAGGGGTCGACTCCCGGGGCCTTCGAGGTGCGAGGCAGGGGTGCACCAAGATCCGCCGCCTCGGGAACCGACGCCCTGGGACCCCAGCGGGCGGCGACTCTGGGCATACAGCAGGGGCTCGACCACAAGAGGCCTTCCACAAGAAACCCAACCCTGAGACCCCAGGACGTCCACTGATGTTTGGCGTGGGAGCGTCACGCTTCCATGGCAAAACCATCAATCGAAACCCAAGAAACCCAGGCTACCCTGGAGGCAGGCAGGGTGCTTCTTGGCGTGGGCTTCCATTGTATTTTGGCCCAAGGGGGCCCGAATTGATGTTTTGACCCCAGGGGGGCCCAGGACGCCCGTCGACGTCTCCGAAGGTCGATCCCCCGGGCGGTGGTTACGGACAAACCCCCGCCTTGGACTAGAGATCTCGAGCACGGCCGAAAATCAACGCGGCAGGCCGCAGGATCAGCCCTTTCCTCGACCTCCTCCTCCTCCTCCTCCTCCTCCTCCTCCTCCTCCTCCTCCTCCTCCTCCTCCTCCTCCTCCTCACCCCTCTCCAGCATTCATCCTCCTCAGCCCCCGTACTACCCCTTCCCCTGTCCACGCATTCCTCAACCTTCGCTCCTCCTCCTCCTCCTCCTCCTCCTCCTCCTCCGCCTCCTCCTCCTCCTCCTCCTCCTCCTCCTCCTCCCCCTCCTCCTCCGCCTCCTCCTCCTCCTCCTCGACCTCCTCCTCTTTCTCCTCATCCTCCTGCTCCTCGACCTCCTCCTGCCCCTGCTCCTCCACCTCCTGCTCTGCCGCCGCGCCTGATCTGGCCCTCCAACCCACCCACCCACCCCGCCTCCTCCAGCTGCCGTGCTCTCCTCCTGCTCCTCCTCCTCCTCCTCTCCTCCTCCTCCTCCATCTCCTCCTCCGCCTCCTCCTCCTCCTCCTCCTCCTCCTCCTCCTCCTGCTATCCTCCGCATCCTGGTCCTCCTGCTCCTGCCCTAGCTCCTACCTCTCTCTCTCTCTCTCTCTCTCCCCTGCTCCTCCACGCCTCACCATCCCGTTCCTGCCAGGCCCTCCCCAAGAACAGGCATCCCTCCCACAGGCACCGCTGGCATCCAGAAGTCGGCCCTCCGCGCCCCGCGCCGCTCCTTCTGCAGCTTTCGCATCTCCGCCTGCATCGACTGCAACTTCGACTGCATCTCCGCCTTCTCTTTAGATTCTCGCTGCATCTGGGACTGCATCGACTGCAGCGCCTCGAAGGAAGAGTGGAAGGGGAGGAGAGGGAGGAGAGAGAGAGGAGAAGAGGGAGGAGGGGAGAGAGGGAGAGGGGGGAAGAAGAGCCACAATAGAAAATAAGTCCAAATTGCCCGAACCTGCACTACACGGAAAAAAACAAAACCCGAGGGATCCCTCGTAAACTGAAAACAGCCAGGACCCAGGACCCTCAGCCGCTATCTCGGAGGCTGGAGGAGGACGAGGAGGAGGCGAACGGAGAAGGATGCAGGTGAGGGAGGAGTGGACGGGAAGGAGGGAGAGAGGAGAGGAGGGGAGGGAGGACGAAGGAGGAGGGAGAGAGGGAGGACGAGGAAGGACGAGGAAGAAGTAGCATGGAGGGAGGGAGGGACAGGGGGGGAGGGAGGACGAGGAAGGAAGAGGGTGAGATCAGGAAGGGGGGGCCAGCTGGGCCACGCTGTGTCGCTGCTGCGCAACTTCCAGAAGTGCGGCAGCAGATATGCGAGGCGACGCAAGCGGAGAATACCCGGCGCGCGCGCACATGCTTGCACCCCCAAAGCGCTGTGCTGAACAACGGCTGGATGGTGACTGATCGTCGTGATCGTAATCAGCCACATCGTCGTCGTCGTCGTCGTCATCAGCATCATCACCACCACAATCACCATCAACATCCATCATCAACGTCATCATCAACATCATCAGCAAAATCAGCATCAGCATCATCATCAAAATCATCATCATCAACCTCATCATAATCATCATAATCAACATCACGATCATCAACAACAACATCAACATCAGCGTCGTCAACATCGTCATCATGATCTTCATCCTCATCATGATTATCCTTATCCCTGCCTCCATCTCCATCATCGTCGTCATCGTCATCGTCATCGTCAGCATCAGCATCATCAGCATCAGCATCAGCATCAGCATCAGCATCATCATCATCATCATCAGCAGTATCATCATCAGTAGCATCATCATCATCATCATCATCATCATCATCATCATCATCATCATCAGCATCATCATCATCATCATCGTCATCAGCATCGTCACCAACAACAACAACAACATCATCATCATCATCATCATCATCATCACCATCATCATCATCATCATCATCATCATCATCATCATCATCATCGTCACCATCATCTTCATGTTCATCATCATCATCATCACCGTCGTCATCGTCATCGTCATCGTCATCGTTGTCGTCCTCATCGTCGTCACCATCATCATCACTCATCATCGTCACCAGCATCGCCATTATCATCACCAACAACACCAACCAGCATCATCATCATCATCATCAGCATCATCATCATCATCATGAGCAGCATCAGCATCATCAACATCATCATCAGACTCGGTGTCATAATCGCCATCGTCATGATCATCCTTATCATCATCATCATCATCATCATCATCATCATCATCATCATCATCATCATCATCATAATCATAATCATAATCATCATCGTAATATAATGATGATCAGAATCATCATTATCATCATCATAATCATCATCACAATCACCATCAACAGCATGATCATCACATTCAGCATCTTCTGCATCATCAGTACCATCGTCATCATCATCGTCATCAGCATCATCATTACCATCACAACCATCATCATCATCAACGCCGTCATCAGCGACACCAGCATCCACATTAACATCCGATAGTCGCCAACGGTAGTATCGCCATTGCTATCATCATCGGCATAATCACACTCCTCGTCATCACCATCATCGTGGTCAGCATTATACTCAGCATCATCATACCATCACCATTATCAAGATCGTTGTCGTCGGAATCGTCATCATCGTCCTCTCTATCGCCATCGATATCTTCATTGTCATCATCATCGTCATCACCGTTACCTTCGACATCATACTCCACATCATCGTCATCAAAATCGTCATCATCGCTGTCATCATTACATTCCTCCAGCCAGCTCCTCCGACTCATCGTGCAGCTCCTCGTGCAGCTCCTCATCGTCCTCGTCATCTGCCTCTTCGAGCTTCTCCTCTTCCTCCTCTTTCGTGATTCCAGCCTCGTGAGTGGTGTTCGATCCACCCGGGTGCGGCACAGGCGAGGGCGCAGGTACATGCTGCGCGTGTGCGACTACCGGCAGCAGCAAGGAGCAGTTCCACGGCGTCCGCCAGTGCAGCAGGTCGTTGGGGTCCACCTCGCCAGCGACGCAGCTGCAAGCGTCTTCTCTTGATCAGCGCCCTCCTCCTCCTCCTCCTCCTCCTCCTCTTCCTCCTCCTTCTTCTCCTCCTCCTCCTCCTCTTCCTCCTCCTCCTCCTCCTGCCTGACGCTCTCTGCAAAGCGTCCACAGCGAGCACAGACGAGGACGCCTTGCCAGAGACGTACAGAAAGTCTTCGGAGGGCCGCGCGCACTCCTCGGCTCGGCACTGGCGCCGTCCCCGGGCGCGCTCCGCGTGCCGGGGAGTACGGTGCAGCGCGGAGCGTGTTCTCTTCGAGGGCACCAGGAAGCACGAGGAGGAGGAGGAGGAGGAGGAGGAGCACGAGCAGAAAGGACGAGGAAGGGGATCAGGAGCAGCAGAGAGCAAAAGGAGCGGCATGAAGCATCAGGGTCAGGATCACGCCATCCCCCCCCCACCCCTCACCGAATACCTCCCTCATCTCTCCATCTCCCCTCGATGCCGCCCTGGCCCCCCTTTCCCACCCTCGCAAATCACTCTTCTCACACTCGCTTCATGTCGCTTCGGCGGCATGATGAGACACCAAGAAGCGGTGCAGATACGTTGGCTGAGGCAGGTGATGGCGGTGGAATCGCTGAGAATTGAGAAACACACCCGCTCGCAAAGGGACAAGGCACGAGCCAAGTCTAGCGTATCCCTGGATGCCCCAACTAGCCCCCCGCTCAATTTCTGCAGCGGGCACGTGGCGCGAGAGGAGTGGTCTCGTCTCCTGAGGAGCGTGGCGGGTTCCTGGCAAGGAAGGGGCCTTCTGGAAAGCCATCCGGGCTTCTGCGAAACCTTGTCAGTAGCTCCGAAGCCCTTCTGAAAAAGCCGCTTCCTTCTAGGAAGCACCCCCGCCTTCTGCAGGGGGCCCACAAAAACGGCATGAACAAACTTCGTCGGAGGTCCGCGCGGAGGCACACAAATTCGCCGGCCCAACGGGCCAGGGCGTGCTAAGATCTCCGGTACCTGTTTAACAGTATTTCTAGTTCGCGCGCGCGGGGCGGCCCCTGGGGGTCCCCGGACGAAAAGTACCCCGGCAAGTTCCCGGCAAGTCCCCAGCAAGTCCCCGGCAAGTCCCCGGCAAGGTCCCGGCAAGGTCGGGTCAGAGATGCCGGAGTTCTGTTTCGGAGTCCAAGAGGGCTCCAGATCGGTCCAAGAGGGCCCCGAGAAGCTTTCTAGACGGTCCAAGAGAGGCCCGAGACGGCCAAAGATCGCCCGAAGACGCCCCAGATGGCCCCAAGACAGCCCAAGAGGCCTCCAAGACGCTCCAAGGGCCTTCCAAGAGGCCTCCGAAGAGGGCCCCAAGTTGCCAAAATCGTTGATTTTCATTGGTTTTTTCGATGTTTTTTTGCGTTCTGGCCTTTTCGCTTCCGGACGCTCCAAGAGGGCCCAAGAGGCCTTCAAGACTGCTCCAAGACGGCCCACGAGGCTCCCAAGACGGCCCCGGAGCGGCCCAAGAGCGCCCCCCAGACGGCCCAAGTGCTGCCCAAGGCGGACCAAGAGGCCCCAAGACGGGCCCAAGAGGGGCTCAAGAAGGGAACCGAGAACTGAAAAATCGAGCCCTCCGCCCCAGAAGGCGCCCAGGACCCCGAAAGAGGCCCCAAGAGACTCTCCAAGACACCCCCAAGACGCCCCAATAAGCTCCCGTGAGGCCCCAAGAGGACCAACAACGTCAGGCCCCAGGCCCCAAGAGGACCAACAAATACCGCCAAGAGCCCGCCGAAAGCCCCCCAAGAGACCGTCACGAGAGCTCAGGAGGCCCCCTGGAGGCCTCCCGAGTTCTCCAAGAGGCCTCAAAAGAGGCGCCAAGAGGCCCCAAACGGCCCCACCGAGGCTCCAAGAGGCCACGAACGCGCAAGCAAACGCCTGCGATGGCACAATACGGGCCGGCGGAATGAGCGAAGCGATTAAATAAACAGACACAAGGCCTAAAATTTCCAATATTTCCGCGTTCCCATATTCTCCCACATTTTTCGGGGAGGCGCCGATTACGGTGGGGGCGTTGGTTAAGGAATGTGCCCAGGAGGCTTCAGACCCTGGGGGGTCCTCATCTAATAAGGGCGGCGGCGATATCCATGGCCAATCCATGATCGAAGTTCCCCTGGCTTCGAGACCCTGGATTCCTCATCCACTGGTTCCTTGTCCAATGCCCTCACCGTAATTGTGTCTGTGTTATTTTTTCCCTCCTGAATGTCTTGGAACCGCGTCCGGACCCCCCTCCACGGCGCGCGGAGCACGCCAGGGGCGGCGCCGGAGGCGCCGCCAAGGGCCCAGCGCCCATCCAAGGCATCCGCGCGGGCCTCCAGGAAATGATGTCTATGCCGGCTCTCGACCCCAAGAAGCAATTGCATCGAACGAGATGGGTACGAAAAGAATGGGCACGATGCCCAACAGCAGTTCTTGTCCATTTTGAACCGGACTCGCTGTCCGCGCCGCCGCGGCCTGTTCATTTGAGACAACAGGCCGCCTGCCCAACAGCAGCTGCTGTTGGCTTGGGACAACATTTGTTGCTGGGCGTTGTGCACATTGTTTCCGTACCCATGTCGGGCGTCCAAAAGCAAAGAGGCGGGGCGGCCAATTCGAAGGGAGGGGCCTTCTTCCAAGGGTTTGGGGGGCTGCTGGCAAGGCTTGGTAGCAGGCCGCAGGGCCTCTAAGACCCCTCGCTGCGACTCGGAGAAGCCCCCCCCGCCCTCTTAGCATCAGGTCGGGCATGTCTTCCTACAGGCGGATCTTGGGCGACAGATGCTCAAATCGAATCAAAAATAGTGACAACAAAACGGGGCCGCACTATTCCTTAACTATCTTTGCATCGTCCCCCCGTGGAAGGGAAGGCCCGACTTCATCTTCGCAGGCCGCCCCTCGCTGGCCCGCTCCCCGAAACCTCGAGGGCGAGAGAAGCTCGGCGGCCACGCCCTCGGGCGCCCGAAGCGCCCCGGGGCGGGGCCCGAGGCTGCGCCCGCGCCCCCGCGGGCGCAGCCCCCCCCCCTTTCCAGCGCGGCGCCCGACCCGCGCGCGGGGCCTGAGCGCCAGGGCGCCGCGGGAAGCGCCAGGACGAAGAGGCAAGGCAGGGTGAGGCGCTCGGGGAGGCGGGTCCGAGCGGCCGAGCACCGAGCGGGGAGTCTCGGTCCTCGGCCCGCTGCCGCCGCGCGGGGGGGGGCAGCCCCTGACAGGAGGGGGAGGAGGGGGAGGGGGAGGAGGAGGACCCTTCGGCCCCCTCGGTGGGCGAAGGCTCCCGTGGCTTGACTGTGCATCGGGCTGGCGGGAGTTCCCCAAGAGCAGGGAACAGGCCATTGAGCCACCCGCCCTGGCGCGTGTGGCCGCACCAACCGCGGCCACCGCCGCTGGATAGCGCAAGCCTCCCCACGCCCAGTGGAAATCCCCCTTCTGACCCCCGCAGTCCCCCCCTGTGGCGGGACTGGGGGTCGGGGTGGTGAGGTTCCTATGCGCTGAGGTCAGGCGCTTGCGCCATCCACTCGGGCGGAGAGGTGCTGCCGCCGCCTCTGACGAATGCCATGGAAAGGGCCACGGCTGCCGCACAACCTTTTCGCCGTACACTTCCACACTGCTAGCCGCCGCGTCGCCACCTCTTCCCCTTTTCCTCCTCGATGTATTGTATGTGTGTTCCTCGCCTCCTCATCTACGGATGACTTTGTACCAATGTGTTCCTCCCCACAGCTGGCGAACCATCACCAGGCTCACTGGTTTGATCAACCCCCCAGGGCCGACCGACCCTGGAGCGGGGGATGGCCGCGTCTGAACGACACTGGGGCCGAGAGATAGAGAGGAGGAATGGGAATGGGAATGGGAACAGTAATGCAGTCCTACCAAATGAAGACGCCCTCCCTCCGTTTGTAGGCCCACAGAAGACAGGCGGAATCAAAATCCACGTCCCCCTCCTCTGGGATCCGGGGTCCGCCTACCTACGCACAAAGCTGCAAGGGCCACGTGTTAGTAGCCATGTGGCTCCAGCTGCAGGTGCAAAGCCTGCCCTTGCTCAGTCGGCGCTCGCAGCGCCGGCCGGTGGCCAAAGGTGCACTCGTAGGGGTGCGCTTGTGCACGAGAGTGCTGTGAGAGAGATTCTGAGTCCCATCCCCTTCCTCCGCGTCCCCCTCTCAACAAAAAATCGAGCGGGCCTCTGCTTGCACTGCGCCCACCTCGCGTTCTTCTCGAAGCACTGGGCGCCGGGCTCCTGGCAGCACCTGGGTGGAGGAGCCCGGAAACGCACAGGGGCACTGGCGGGGAGGAGGCGTGAGGAAGGAAAAGAGGGAAGGGAGGCAGAGAGCAAGTGAGGGAGCAAAAGAGGCAGGAAGGGAGGGATGGAGTTGGGCCGTCCTCCTCCTCTGGGATGCCGAGAAAACTCTCATGGGCACACACACACACACAACCCTCGTGGCCACCTCCTCATGCGACTCATCCCTTCTTCCTCGTCCTCCTCTTCGTCTTCCTTACCTCCCCTCTCCTCCTCCTCCTCCTCCTCCTCCTCCTCCTCCTCCTCCTCCTTCTCCTCCTCCTCCTCCTCATCCTCATCCTTTTGTGGCAACTCATGGGAGCTTCCATGTCATCTTGCTGGCTCTTGCGACTCGACAATAATGAACGCTAGTCGACGCTAGTCGACGTTCCTCATCGACGCGCTTAATCCGCGCGTTCTCACCAATTGCCAGACGCTAGCGCACACTGAAGACTGCATTTCGAGGACATCCAAGTATCCGATGAGTTGCTACAGGATCCTTCTACAAGTCCTCCTCCTCCTCCTCCCCCACATCCTCCACGACAGTTTCATGCTCCTCCTTACCGTAGAAGAGTGCGTGCACTCCCCTCCTTCTCCTCCTCCTCCTTCCTCGTCGTCCTCCTCCCCCTCCTCCTCCACCTCCTCCTCCTCCTCATCTTCCTCATCCTCCTCCTCCTCCTCCTCCTCCTCCTCCTCCTCCTCCTCCTCCCCTCCGCTCATTCTCCTCCTCCTCCTCCTCAGCCCTACTCTTCCTCCTCCGCCTTCCCCCTCCACCTCCACTCCTCCTCCCCCCACTCCCTCTCCTCCATGTAAGACGCCCCCATCCCACGGGGAAGAAGGCGGAGAGGGGAGGAGAGAGAAGGAGAAGGAGACAGTGGAGGGAATGAGGCGAAGCTCCTGGACGTACGACAGTCGTCGAAATGCCCGGCGCACTGCGTCAACTCCCGAAGCGGCTTCACCTCGTTGCAACTCCAGTTCGTGCGGAACTGCGGGGGATCGTCCTGGCGACAACGAGCATGGTATCGTCAAGATGATACTGACTAGAGATCTTGCAACTCGTGCTGGTTGTGCGAACCCCTGCCGTTCGAACGACCTTTCTTCTTACGCATACGTGCCTCATGCAAGATCTTCGGGCGATAAGGCGGCCTTGGGGGATGATGACCTTGCATTTCGATGTGCAATTCATCTTTGGTTTCCAGCTGCATTTCGAATTGCCCTTGAATGCTCAACTAAATACACTCGATGTGCATACTGGTTATAGCTGAATGTCCGTGTGTCTCCCACATGTCCGTTCGACTTACACGTCGATGTGCATTTCGTGTTTCGATGTGCATGTCGGTGCGCGTTGCGATGAGCAGTTCGGTGTTGTCGTTCGGGGTGCATTACGATTGCAATTGTAGTTGCACATCGACTCGCGATTCAATGTGCCATTCGATGTGCAATCCACGTTGCATGCCTCCTTGATCGTGTTGATATGCATGTCGGATCGCACTCGGACTGTCAGCTCAATGTCATTTCCATTTCGAGCCGCATCTCGATTGCATGTCGATTTGCACTCCCATGGTAATGTTAATCACGGTTCGCATGGTGCGTTTCGGTGTTTATGTGTATGACGATGTGCATGCCGGTGAAATTCAACTTTGATGTCCATCTGCATTTCGAACTGCGTGTCGATGCGCTCGCAATTGGAATCGCGTCTGAACTAGCGTATCCAACGAGACAACCACAGGACAACACACGCGACAACAACGGGACAACTCACGGGACTAAACCCGCGGGCTAACCTACGGGAGATGTACGGGACAACCCACAGGACACTCCCACGGGACAACCCATGGGACAGTCACAAGACCATCGCAGAAAAACCCACGGGACAAGCACGGGACAGCCAAGGAACAATCACGGGACAGCCAGCGGGACGACCCCGCGACCACCGCGAGACGGGAACAAGAACAAGGCTCCCGATTTCGCCCGAGCCTCGGCCGACACGTCGTCGCCCTCGCGCAGCTTCGCCTCGCCCGGACGCACGACATCGGACGCACAAGGACACACTGGTACTGTATGTCCTCATTGGAGG
>CAUYUJ010014690.1:259242-279242 GCA_963575745.1 Prorocentrum cordatum
GCAACCACATGTGAACCCTGCACCTGCAGGTCAGACTTCTGAAACGCTGGCCGGGCCTCGGAATCAGGAAGGTCTGCTGATAGCCGAACCCCATCGGGGGTGTCCAATATCCCAAATGCCGGCTGAGCGACGAGAAGAAACTGGTCTCACGCGCGATGACCTAGCGACATGACGCGGTGGTTTACGCGGCCCGCCAGCGAGGCACGCTGCATTGAAAACGAGGGCGCTCACGCGTGACCTTGCGCGGGCAGCTTGCGCGCGCATGCCCGCGCGCAACCGAATCCGCGTTCCTCCGTCGCCCAAGTGGCCACGGGCTGACGGATCCCCTGCTCGCGCGCCGCCGAACCAGGTGGCGGCGGCGACGGCGGCATGATCGGCCTCTGGCCTGCCCCCCCCTTCGGTGGCAACTCATGCGAGCCTCCCATACCATCTTGTCGGCTCTTGCGGATCGACGCTAACCGATGCTAATCGACGCTAAATCGACGCTCATCGACGCTCATCGACGCTAATCGACGCCAGCCGACGCTAAATCGGCGCTATCTCATCCACTCCACTCCTAGACGCTAATCGACGCTAAGCGACCCTAAAGGTAGGTCGGACATGTCCTCCTACAGACGGATTTGGACGAACAATTACCAATCCAATGCTTTTCTAAACTAAAAAGTCAAACGTATCTAAACAAAAAAATCAAACATATAATCACAAAATCGTCCCCAGACCATGTTTCGACTACCTTTGAATATTCCTCCTGTAGAGGGACAGGCCCGACTTCACGCGAAGGACGAAATTCACAAGGTACGCCAGGCTCCCACGACTCACCACCAACCCCCCCTAGGGGGCGGCGAAGAGGGGGGTGTCCACGAGGGGGGGGTGCGAATCATGGCCGGCGGCATGCGCGCGGCCACACGGGGGGGGGGGGCCAGGGACATGATGAAATAAGAAGAGGCGCCATGAAATCTGGGGAAATATCATGGCCCACGCCATGATATCCACACACCCCCATACATCTAAAACAGGGCTAAGATCGGGATAAATCGCTCCAGAGCGTTCCGGAGCGCTCTCAGAGCGTTCCGGAACGCTCTGGAGCGGCCGCGGCCCCCAATACATCCTCCAAACCCGCCGATTCTCAGAGATTTCGAGTTATCCCGATCCGATTTTGTCCCGCCGATCTTCGCGTCGTTTTATACATCACCCCCCTCTTTGCCGCCCCCGACCCCCCCCGCGCCGCTCCCAGTGGCCCACCGTGCCCTTGTCGCAGCTCTGCCTGCGGCGGGGCCGCGCGCGCGAGGGGCGCCCCGGGCGCTCGCATATGCGCCGCCCTCGAGGCGCCTCGGCTCGGCGCACGAGAAGAGCGGCAGCGGAGGAGCGCCTTCGCCGCCCTCGGAGGTGCCGGGCCCCGGGGCGGCTGGACAGTTTCCCCGCGGCGGCGCTTCGGGAGAATGCCTGGTGGGCACTTCTTCCAGCGCCACCACAAAGAGTCGAGGGGGGAGAGGGTCTCCCTCCTCCTATTCCTCCTCCTATTCCTCCTCCTATACTTCCTCCTCCTCCTCCTCCTCCTCCTCCTCTTCGTCCTCTTCGTCCTCCTCCTCCTCCTCCTCCTCCTCCTCCTCCTCCTCCTCCTCCTCCTCCTTCCCCCCTCCCAGGCCCATCAATGTCCGCCGGCGGTGAGCACAGAGCACTCGGCGCGCGCAGCAGCGCGTGCTCGGTCTCGGGCGAGCGGTGGCACGGGGCCGACCTGCCAGAGGAGGCGGAGCACGGCCGCGGCCGTGATTTTTCGAGCGGGCGCCCGACAACGGGGGGCCTCGGCCAGACGGGCGACGACGGGAAGAAACGAGGAAGGAAGGGAGGGATACTGACATGGATACGGATGCGGATCCCCTTGCGCGCCGGCGGGGCTGGGGAAGAATTGCGCCGTGGCGCGGAAGGGAAGGCCCATCTTCTCGGTCTCCTCCTCCACGCCCCTTCCTAAACCACATCCTCACACCACCTTATCAAGCCACCCTCTTAAACAACCATTTAATTGAACCACTTTTCTTAAACCAAGGGAGGGAAGGAGGGAGGGGGGTGTGGCAAAGGTGGGAGTTCCTGCCGCCGTTGCCGCCGCCTGCTCCCGCCCAGAAGCGGCATCGTCGGCCCAGTCGCGTCACGCCGAGCTGTGCACGCCGGCACCGGCTCAGACGCACGCCCGATATTACGTCGCCCGCGGGCCATACTAATTTGCCGAATGGGGTGTCAACCACAGCTTGCTCGGCGGAGGAAACATCGAGCTGTAATCGGCGATGCAAGATCGGCGATCGGCCCCCTATCGCGACTCCGCACGTTCCCGGGTGAGGGTGGACTATCGGGCACATGTCGGCGATCAATGGGTGATTGGGGATCGATGCATCCCCTCCTGAGCCTATCCCCCCCAACGTTGCCCTCGATTGGGGAAACCAAAAGGTACCGATACCGCTATTCCCCGGACCTCTCCTGGGGTGCGTTCTGACCAGAATTTCGAGGCGAATCCAGCGGTGGCGACAAGGGCCTCCGAGGAGGCCCAAAAAGGGCAAAACGGGCGACGGGTAGCGGTGTGGGTATCTTTTCCTCCTCTGATATCCCCTCTAATGTTGCCCTTGATAGCCAGCACGGCCTGGGCATTGGTCAATACTGGCGGCACGCTCGCGCTCCCGCGGCGCCAGACGCCCGCCCGTCCCGGCTCCTCCACAGGCTAGCCGGCGACCGATCGCGAGCACTGCCACGGGCGAGCGCAGCATTCCGGCAAGCCAAGTGGGAGGCTGGGCCACTCAGCTCGCTGGCTCCTCTCCTCCTCCTCCTCCTCCTCCTCCTCCTCCTCCTCCTCCTCCTCCTCCTCCTCCTCCTCCTATCCACCTACTCCTCCACCTCGGCCTCCTCTTCTTCTTCGTCTTCTTAGTATTATTACTAGTTCGAATGATTAGTACGCTTGACACGCACCTTTTGCAAGATGATTTCGCGACTACCGTCGCCCTTCGTCTTGGAGTCGACGTCATGGATGGGAACGTGCCATGCCCGTTGTGCGGCGAGCTGCTGGATTCTGGAGGGTTACACGCGCTGTCGTGCATGTCTGGAGGAGATGCCACAGCCCAGCACAATGGCGTGCGAGATGTGTACTTCGACTTCTGCGAGCGCGCCGGTCTCCGCCCGCTGAGCGAAGCGCCCCGCGTGCTGCAGGAGGTGCTCGGGCGAGACAACAGGCGGAGGCCGGCAGACATTCTGTGCATCCCCGCGCTGGCGTTGTCCAGGCAGCTTCCGGACGGATCTCGTGCAATCCGGACAGAACCAGTGTGCTTTGATTTCGCAGTTATCAGCGCCCTGGGCGCAGGCCACTGGCAAGAGACAGCTGCAGGGCCCGGGGCAGCGGCGGAGAGATATGACCAGAGGAAGCGGACAGACCAGAACACCGAGCAGCAGTGCACGGCAGCCGGCTTCCGATTCTGGCCCGTCGTCCACGAGGCGCAGGGCGGAATGGCCACGGCCGCCCACGCGGCGGTCCGGGCCATCGCGGCGGCGGTGGCGGCCAAGGAGCGCCGGGAGGCAGCCTCTGTCAGGAGAGAGTTACTGTCCCGCGTGGCGGCGGTAGTCGCACGCTGCACCGCCAGGGCTATCAAGAAGAGGACAGCCCCGAAGCTGGCGGGCAACGTGCCGACAGCCGTCCGCTAGATCATGCGGGACACGGACGCGCACGAGGAGGTGTAGGCAGCCTGGCTGCCCCTCTCCCCTCCCTCCCTTCCTCCTCCCCCCTCCGCCCGATTCCTTATTATCTGATTGTCTGATTTCGCATTGGATTTTCGATTCGGCCGGTTGCGCCGCAGAGACAATCCCAAGTTGAGGGACGCCGGCAATTGTCTTGTTGCGCGGTCGGTCTGGTGTGCTTCTCGGCCCGCCTTCTGCCTTGCCTTGGCCCCGGCCCCCGGCTCCTCCCCCTTCTTCCCTCTCCCTTCCCCTTCCGTGTCGCCCCCTTTTGCCCTCGTGCTTCCTTGCCCTTGTGCGTTGTGTGCTCTCCCCCTCCCCTCCTGCCTGGCTTCCCCTCCCTGTCCCCCCGTCCGTCCGTCTGTCGGCCCTGTCTGTCCTTGCCCGTCGTCCTCTCTCCCTCTCCCCCGCCCCTTCTCGCTCCTCGGTTCCTCACTCTCTTGCCCGTTTCTGGCCCTTCCTGGTCCGCTTTTCTGTGTCGGCCCGTCCCGGTGTCCGAATAAGAGCCGCGGCGCCGCGCACTGCTTGTGAACCCCTATGTGCCCGCAACCCTGGCACCTGGGAGTGTACGACTGACTTCCTGCTCCATCTCGGTGCCGAAGGCGTCCAATCCATGATTATTCTTAGTAGTAGTTTTAGTGTTGTTATTAATTAGAACAATACGAATCTTATTAATAGTATTAATGCGCTAGCCCCCATGTGGGGCCACCAGGCTGCAGGAGGAGGGTTTGCTGTTCCCTGCACCAGTTCCAGTTTCCAGCTTCCACTGTTACAGTATTGCTCTATGCTGCTTACTGTTCCTTATTGTAGACCTCGCGAAGGGGGGGAGCCGAAAACCGCTCTGGTTAGCGCCTCCCGGGAGGGGTCTCAAAAGTCCTGAGGGGTCGAAATTGACACCCCTCACGCAGATCGGCGGGGTCAGGGTCCTAAAACACATAGAATGTGCCCCATTTCTGAAACTCAGCGGCACCCCTCACGCAGATCGGCGGAGTCAAGGTCGAAAAACTATTTGGAGTTGCCACATTTCTGAAATTCGGTGGCACCCCTCACTCAGATCAGCAAGGTCAGGGTCCGAAAACCCATAGGTTTTACCACATTCCTAAAATCCGGCGGCACCCCTCATACAGATCAACGGGATCAGAGTCCAAAAACCCATGGGATTTGCCACATTTCTGCAACTCGGTGGCACCCCTCACGCAGATCGGCGGAGTCAGGGTCGAACAACGAATAGGATTTGCCACATTTCTAAAATGCAGCGGCACCCTTCATGCAGATCGGCGGGGTCAGGGTCCAAAAACCAATAGGACGTGCTACATGTTTTAAGATTCGGCGGCACCCCTCACGCAGATCGGCGGGGTCAGGGTCGAAAAAACAATAGGATTTGCCACATTTCTGAAATGCAGCGGCACCTCTCACGCAGATCGGCGGGGCCAGTGTCGAAAAACCCATGTGACTTACCACATTTCTGAAACTCGGCGGCACCCCTCACGCAGATCGGCGGAGTCACGGTCGAAGAACCAATGGGATTTTGTGCCACATTTCTGAAATCCGGCGGCACCCCTCACGCAGATCGGCGGAGTCAGGGTCAAAAAACCAATGAATGGGATGCGCCACATTTCTTCTGAAATTCGGCAGCACCCCTCACGCAGATCGGCGGAGTCAGGGTCGAAAAACTACTTGGAGTTGCCACATTTCTGAAATTCGGCGTCACCCCTCACTCAGATCAGCAAGGTCAGGTTCGAAAAACCTATGGGATTTGCCACGTGTCCGAAATTATGTGGGAAACCTCAGTGCACAGCATAAGGGGGCAGGTTCAAAATGCAACACTGAGTTCAATAGTGTCATCAGAATTTCAATTTCTCTTGCGAATGCTGCTTAACGGCGGCGCCGAGGCCTCATGATTTAGCTCTTGCATAGCCCATTATCCGAGAGAGGGGGCTGGCGGCAGGAGGCGAAGCCCTTGCGGATATGTTTAGTATGATACGCATTATTCGTCGTAGTATTGGTCCATTATTCGTCGCATTATTCGTCGTAGTATGAATAGTATTCGCATTATTAAGATTAGCACTCCTTTTATGTATCCAGCTTGTATCCGTAGTAGTGTTCGTAGTGTTTATGTTAGTATCAGTCGTCGCATTATTATTGCTAGTATGATTAGCATGGTCCGTCTTGCATTATTATAGAATTAGTATCATTATGAGTTGTAGTATTGCTATTATTCCTCCTCCTCCTCTTCCGCCCTGCCCTCCTCCTCCTCCTCCTCCGCCTCCTCCGCCTCCGCCTCCTCCTCATCCTCCTCCTCCTCCTCCTCCTCTTCACCTCCTCCTCCACCCTCCTCCTCCTCCTCCTCCTCCTCCTCCTCCTCCTCCTCCTCCTCCTCCGCCTCCGCCTCCGCCTCCTCCTCGGAGGAGGAGGAGACGACGAGGGCAGCGAGAACAGGGCGGATAACGAGCACGAGAACGACGACGACGACGCAGATCGGCGACGACAAGTTTCGACGACGACGACGAAGATGGCGAGGTCGAAGCACGACGACCAACGCCAGTGATGCCCGAAAAAGACAGCGAGGTCTGACGACGACGAGGCTGGACGACGAGGACGGCGAGGTTCGACGAGCCGCGGCGAGGAGCGACGCCGGCGGGTCCGCGGGGACGACTCGCGGCGCACCAGGGCGGCATGGGGGCAGCCGGCCTGCAGCTGGCCCACCACTGGTCCTGCCAGGGGGGGGGGGGGCGCGGAGCAGGGGGGGGGGCGGCGGAGCCGCCAGCCCGCGGCCCCGAGCCCGAGAGGGGGAGAACCCTCCTCCTCCTCCTCCTCCTCCTCCTCCTCCTCCTGCTGCTCCTCCTGCTTCTCCTCTTCCTCCTCCTCCTCCTCCTCCTCCTCCTCCTCCTCCTCCTCCTCTCCTCCTCCTCCTGCTCCTGCTCCTGCTCCTCCCTGCCCTCCTCCTCCTCCCCCCTCCTCCTCCTCCTCCTCCTCCTCCTCCTCCTCCTCCTCCTCCTCCTCCTCCTCCTCCGCCGCCTCCGCCTCCGACTCCGACCCCGCGACCGCGACCCCGACCCGGAATCTGACTCCGACTCCGACTCTGGCTCGGACTCCGACCCAGACTCCGACCCCGACCCCGACTCCGACTCCGACCCCGACTCCGACTCCGGCTCCGTCTCCGGCTCGTCCTCTTTCTTCCTCCCTTTCCTCCTCGGGGCGAGGAGAGCTTTGCTGCAGACCACTGCAGGCTAGCCCGCGGAGGCGGCCACGGCGCAGGAAGGCGGCGGCGGGGCTCTAGGCCAAGACGGCTGGACGGCCCACCACGCACGACAGTCGGAGCAAGCCCTGTGATGCAGACCTGGTGCACGAAGCCAGCTCCCGGGGAGGGAGGGGATCGGCGGCGAGCGAGGGGGGGAAATGAGAAGGGGCGGGCCTTCTCAGGAGGCTCCGAAGTCCCCCAGCCTTCTGAGAAGTGTTCTAAGCTTTCCCTGAAGACAGAGAAAACTTCTCAAAAGGCGCGAGGGCTTCCGAGAAGCCCCGCCGCCTGCTGAAAAGGCCTTTTCCTTCTCACCTCCCCCCCTCGCTCGCCGCCGAGGAAGTCGGGGGGGAGAGGGCGGAGGGAGGAGGAGTGATGGACTGGAACGGGAGCAGTGACGAAGCCATGGATACAGCAAGCTCTCACCCCTGAATGCCCCGAGGACCGCGGCCACGCAGCCGAACGCCGAGACCTCCGGGATACCACGAAGCTCCACGAGGACCGCGAGCAAGCCGTGCGGCCGCACCATGCGCCACAGGATGGGAACAATACGAGGACTTTCACTCAACATTCGGTGGGAACTCACGGGAGCCTCCCACACCATCTGGTCGGATCTCGCGACTCGACACTCATCAACGCTCATCGACGCGAATCGACGCTAAATCGACGCTAATCGACGCTAACCGACGCTAAATCGGCGCTATCGAATCGACTCCCAAACGCTAATCAACGCTAAGCGACGCTAAAGACGAAATTCACAGGGTACGCCAGGCTCCCATGATTCACCGCCAACCCCCCCCCCCGCACCGCTCCCAGTGGCCCACCGTGCCCCTGTCGCAGCTCTGCCTGCGGCCAGGCCGCGCGCGCGCGGGCGCCAAAGCGCTCGCGCACGCACCGCCCTCAGCCTCGGCGCACGAACAGAGCGGCAACGGAGGAGCGTTTTTTTGTCCGCCCTCGGAGGGTACACCAGGCTTCCATGATCTGCTGCCGAACGCAACACCCTCCGCTGCACTCACCGAGTCCAGCTCCGCCTGCAATCGGCTGGGATCGCGGCCTTCGCACGCAGGGCCGAGGAGGCCCGAAGATGCCGTTCCCGCCGCCGTTGCCGCGAAGCCTCTGAGTACAGTGGAGGCCAGCCCACGAGAAACCTTCCACAAGAAACTCAACCCTGAGACCCCAGGAAGTCCATTGATTTTCGGCATGGGAACGTCGCGCTCTCCATGGCAAAACCATCGAAACCTAAGAGACCCAGGGCACCCTGGAGGCAAGCAGGGTGTTTCTTGGCATGGGCCTCCACTGCATGGAGACCACGTCCAACGCTGCCGCTGGGGGGCGAACGAGACACTTAGAGTGCGTTCCACTGTCAGCCTTCGGTCGGGCACGTCCTCCTACAGGCGGATTCTGGAAAGGGACGAAATTTGCCAACTAATACCCAGACATGGCCGAACCAGATTCGAAGAATCGTCCCCAGACTATTCCGTTGACTACTCGTGGGCAGTCCTCCTGTCGAAGGACACGCCCGGCGCAGTGGCAGCCCTGCTGGAAGGCCCCGCCGCCAGCCCGAGGGGGGGGGCCCGCTGCCCAGCCGACGGGGGCGGGGGCCCGCTGCCGCCCAGGCCGGGGATTCCCCCCCCCGTCGGGCCGCCCCCTGCGACGCCGAGGCCGAGGGCCGAACGGCTGGGGCCGCCGCTGGCGCCGCAGCCGCCGGCGGCGTTGCTGGAAGAAGAAAAAGCGCTACAGTCATCGGCCTAACCTGGGGAACGACAAATCCGCCTACCCTGTGGGCGTGTGTGAGGGGCTTGTCCGTTCGAGTCGTCATCTCCGTCATTCGTTGGTCGTCGTCTCTGTCGTCCCCTTTCCCTGCCTCCCCCCTTTCCCTGGGCTCGTCGAAGCTCCCCCTTTTCCCAAGGACCTCCTCAGCGCGCCAGCCAAAGCGAAAAAAATAAGCAACGTCGCAATCGAGTCGAAGGGAAGCCCCTTCTCTTCGATCCCTCCCCAGCCAGAGGGGGGGGAGGGGGGGTCCGGGGGGGGGGGGGTCAGACGCCCTGGGGGGGGGGGGGGGGGCGATACGACGCCCCCCCTGGGAGTCCCGGAGCCCAAAAAAGCCCCAAGACGGGCCAAGAGTGCCCCAAGAGGCCCCACAGACAGTCCAAGAGAACCCCGAATCGCCGAACGATCTGTCCTAGACGCCTTGACGGCCTTCAGACGGCCCAAGAGGCCTGCAAAGCGCCCCTAAGAGGCCTCCAGGAGCTTTCTCACGAGAGCCCCAAGAGGTAAAATTCATGGATTGCCCATACGTTTCTGAAAGATGTTGGCGTTCTTGCGTCTTCCGCTTCCCGACGCGCCAAGACGGCCCAAGAGGCCCCCAAGATCGCCTCGAGACGGCCCAAGAGGCCCCCAAGAGGATCCCCTAGCAGCCGAAGAGGGCCCCAAGACGGCCCAAGACGCCTCCAAGACTGCCCAAGAGGCCCCCAAGACGGCTCCAGGAGAGTGCCCAGACGGGAGGCCCGAACGGACATTTCGAGCTCTCAGCCCCGAGAGGTCCCCAAGAGGCCCCGAAGAAGCTTCAAGAGGCCCCCAGAGGCTCCCAAGGGGCCCCCAAACTGCCCCAAGACAGCCCAGGAGAGCCCCAAATTGCCCAGGAGGCCTCCAAGAGTGCCTCGAGACGGCGCAAGAGGAGCACTGGACGGCCCAAGACGGCCTCAGGAGAGCCACAGGCTGTCCCAAGAAAGCCTCTGGCCTCCTCCTCTTCCTCTTCCTCCTCCTCCTCCTCCTCCTCCTCCTCCTCCTCCTCCTCCTCCTCCCCCCCACCCCCCCTCTGCTCCCCCTCCTCCTGCTCTCCTCTGCCTCCTTCTCCTCCTCTTGTTTCTCCTCCACATCCTTCTCCCCCCTCCTCCTCTCGCATCCACCTCCTCCACCCTGCCCCACCCTCGTTTTCATCTTCGTCGCTCTCAGGGTCGGCGGCAACGGCCGCAAGGCCTTCGCAATAAGAAACGAAGCCCCCTTTTCCCAGGGAATAACGCATAAGGAACGATAAATAATAGATAACGCGTAAGGAACAATAAATAACGCATGCGAACCTAAGGAACGACCGAGCCCCTTCTGAAGAGTAAGTGTTCCTTATTCAAGCCGTTCACTGTACAAACATGAACTTGAGGCGCTCCGCGCAGATTCCTTGGATCTGCGCTAGGCGCCCCGGCGGCGCCTCCGGCGCCGCTCCTGGCGCGCTCCGCGCGCCAGGGAGGTGGGTCCAGCGCAGATCCAAGAAATCCGCGCGGAGCGCCAAAAGTTTACGCTTCTGGCGTTGTTTCTTCTTCGAGTTGCGGGCTCCTCCACGGCCGTCTTCTGGACAGGGCTCGACGTCCACTGCGAACGCTGCGCCTGCGCAGCGAGCGTGGCCCTCCTCCTCGCGGAGCCGCTGCGAGACCAGGCTCTCGTGATATCTGGCGTGGGGCACGTCGAACCAATGAGGCGCGAAGTCCCAGGCACGGAGGGGCGCGGGGCGAACTGCCTGGCCTGCTGGCGCCGGCAGGGCCCGGCGAGGGTCTCTGGAGGCCGAGACCGGCGAAAAACCAACGCCCCGATGTGTCAAGCACCCGTTCCCTCGTCCTCTTCCCCGCCTGGCCTTCCTGCCCCCCCTTCCTCCCCAGAGGTCCTTCTCGTAGCAGCGCTCGTTGGGCCTGGCGCAGCAGCGGCTGCCGCGACAGTCCTCCCCGGAGAGCGAGCACCTGCCGCGCGCGGGGGGCCGCGCGGGAGCATCGGGATCCGTCAGCATCGGAGTGGGAACTCGGATCGGATGGCGCGGCGGATCGGGCTGCATCGGCGGAGCCGAAATCGACTCGAGTCAGCTGCGCAAGGATGCACAGCTGACTACCTACCAGACCACCCCAACCCAACCCGAAGACCCGAATTTGACCCGAATTTCGGGTTGGGGCGTGTACGGGCACCATGTGCTGTTTCAACGTTCCCCGACCCCCCCACACTGGAAATGGAGGGCAAATTGAGGCCTTCGGGTTGGGTTGGGGTGGTTTGGTAGGTGGTGAACAGCAGCGCCGTGCGAGCAAGAGGCCACGTGGGATGGCTGGGATCTCGGAGTCGGATCGGGCCTGCTGGAACCGACACGGAATCGGATCGATCGGATCCTAGCCCCTGCTGCACTGGGACGCAGAAGGACCTACGAGTACCATGCGCACGCCTTGCACACGTCCAAACCGAACGTATAGCACAAGCATCTTATAGTATGTCGTTACCCACGCATTCTATGGCAAGATAGCGCCCGCCACGTAAGAGTATGCTCTCGCCGACGCATCGGACGGCGAGTCCCCACGCACCCAGGCGGAGTGGGCCGTCTGGCCCCCCATTTCGGCGGCGAGCCCGGGGGGGCAGCGAGAAGAGGAGGGCCGTCTCCGAAGGCTCGAAAGCCCCCTGGCCTTCTGAGGACTCCGAAGGCCCCCGAAGGCTCGAAAGCCCCCGAAGGCTCGAAAGCGTTCTAAGCCTTTCCCGAGGACACAGAAGACTTCCCAGAAGGCCGGAGCGTTTCTTAGAATCCCCGCCGCCTTCTGAGAAGGCCTTCTCCTTCTCGTTTCCTCCCCTCGCTCGCCGCCGACTATCAGCGATCCATGAGCGAATTGGGGCTCGATGCATCCTGCCTCTGCGCCTGTCCCCCCTCCCGACGTTGGCCGCCGCCCGATGGGCGCCGCGGACCGAGCCCTGTCGGGCGGCGCGCCCCAAGTCACCGATCGCCTCGGCGGCCACCCTGGGCGGCAAATGGGGAACAGGTCCCCTCGGCGGTCTTCCTCCGTCGCCTCCTCCTCCTCCCTCTCCTCCTCCTCCTCCTCCTCCTCCTCCTCCTCCTCCTCCTCCTCCTCCTCCTCCTCCTCCTCCACCGACTCCTCCTCCTCCTCCCGTCCTCCTCCTCCTCCTCCAGTCCTCCTCCTCCTGCTCCTTCTCCTCCTCCCGTCCTCCTCTCCTGCTCCTCCTCCTGCTCCTCCTCCGTCTCCTCCTCCTCCTCCTCCTCCTCCTCCTCCTCCTCCTCCTCCTCCTCCTCCTCCTCCTCCTCCTCCTCCTCCTCCTCCCCCTCCTCCTCCTCCTCCTCCTCCTCCGTCTCCTCCTCCTCCTCCTCCTCCTCCTCCTCCTCCTCCTCCTCCTCCTCCTCCTCCTCCTCCTCCTCCTCCTCCTCCTCTCCGCCTCCGCCTCCGCCTCCGCATCCGCCTCCTCCTCCGCCTCCTCCTACTCCTCCTATTACTCTCCTCCTCCTCCTCCTCCTCCTCCTCCTCCTCCTCCTCCTCCTCCTCCTCCTCCTCCTCCTCTCTCCTCCTACTCTTACTCCTCCTCCTCCTCCTCCTCCTCCTCCTCCTCCTCCTCCTCCTCCTCATCATCATCATCATCACATCATCATCATCAATCATCATCATCATCAATCATCATCATCATCATCATCATCATCATCATCATCAGCATCATCATCGTCATCATCATCATCATCATCATCATCATCATCATCATCATCATCATCATCATCATCATCATCATCATCATCATCATCATCATCATCATCATCATCATCATCATCATCATCATCATCATCATCATCATCATCATCATCATCATCATCATCATCATCATCATCATCATCATCATGATAATCATCATCATCATCAGCATCATCAGCATCATCATCATCACCATCATCATCAGCATCATCATCAGCATCATCATCAGCATCAACATCATCATCAGTAGCATCAGCATCATCATCAGCATCATCAGCATCAGCATCATCAACATCATCATCAGCATCATCAGCATCATCATCTCCATCATCATCATCATCATCAGCATCATCATCGTCAGCATCAGCACAATCATCAACATCAACAACATCAGCATCATTTGCATCATCAGCATCATCATCGTCATCATCATCAACATCAGCATCATCGGCAGCAGCACGATCATCATCATCATCATCATCATCATCATCATCATCATCATCATCATCATCATCATCATCATCGGCATCATCATCAGCAGCATCTTCAGCATCATCATCAGCATCATCAGCATCGTCAGCATCATCATCATCATCAGCAGCATCATCATCAGCATCATCATCAGCAGCATCATCATCAGCATCATAATCATCATCATCATCAGCACCATCAGCATCATCAGCAGCAGCAGCCGCATCATCAGCATCATCAGCATCACCATCATTATCATCCTCATCATCATCAACATCATCATCAGCATCATCAGCATCATCATAATCATCAGCATCACCATCATAATTAGCATCATCATCAACATCAGCATCATCATAATTATCATCAGCAGCAGCGTCGACATCCTCCGCAGCAGCAGCATCAGCATCAGCATCATCAGCATCATCACCGTTATCAGCATCATCATCAGCATCAGCATCAGCATAATGGTCGTTATGAAAATCATAAGCAGCATCAGCATTACCATCATCATCAGCATCAGCATCATCAGCATCTTCATCATCATCAGCATCAGCATCAGCAGCATAAACATCATCGGCATCATCAGCATAACTAACATAATCATCATAATCACCATCATCATCCTCATCCTTATCCTCAACATCATCATCCTCATCCTCATCCTGATCGTCATCATCTCACTTCTCCTCCCGTCCCCTCACCCTCCTCCTCTTAGTCGCCTTAGTGTGAGTTTAGGTGGTAGTAGTATTATGAATGCTAGTAGTATCATAATGTATTAGTTGTACTGGTTGTGGAAGTAGCCTTTGTGTTGTTGATAGTATTACAAGCATTTGTAGCATTACGAATGTCATTAGTATCAGTATATGGTATGATGAGGGCCACTAGCAGCAGCATTAGAACTATCCGTATTACGGTTAATGTTATTTTAAATATTATTGATAGTATTATTCGACTGCGTCGTCTTCTTCGGTGTAGTCTTCTGATTCGCATTAGTATGTTGTGATACTGGTTCTTATACGTCTTCACATTATTCAGCATACTATTATTATTCGTCGTGTTCCTCCTCCTCCTGCGCCTCCTCTTCCTCCGCTTCCTCATCGTCTTCCTTCTCACTTGGTGTTCGTTCTGAATAACTCCTCCGCGTCGCACCCGCGGCCAGTCAGAAGGGCGGCCCGGGCGTGCCGCATGAGACTGCCTTGCCAGTTTATGATCCGGGAGCTTAAAGTTCGCAACAGCGTCACGGATGGAGGGCGGGTGGTTTTTAAGTGTGGCTCTCGCCCTAGCGCCGCGCACATTCATTTTGAACATCTGCCTGCTAGTGTTTCACACATTGAAGGCGGGTGGTTTTCCAAGTTTGACTCTCGACGTAGCGCCGCGCACGTTCGTTTGAATGCATTGCAGGAGTTCCATGGATTGAAGGCGGCTCCTTTCGAAATGTGGCTCTCGCCTCAGCGCCACAAACACGCTCATTTTAAGAATCCGTCAGGGTGTCACTGATTCCCACGTACCAAAGTAGTGTTTTGGAACGGTACACGATTTGTCAGGGCGCAACAAGTACGTTGATTCGTTCGCGGTGCGTAAGTATCAGGAATGATGTTTTGACAGGATTCAGGATCGCCAAGACGTAGCAGTCAGGTCAACGTGTGGCGCCGAAGTCCTCAGAATGGTGGTTTGCACGCTTCTGGGTTTTCACAAGGTTGCCCCGCACGGGGCAAGCGCCTCAGTAGAAATGAACCCACGCACGGCCCTATGAAGAGGAAGCTTGGAAGGAGGGTGGATTCCAACATCATTAATGAGTCTTGGGTTTACACTGGTCGTCCTCTTCCTGCGTCTCCTCCTCGTCGTCATCAGCAGCAGAATCATCAATCCTACTCCCCCTCCTCCTCCCCTTCTTCCTCCTTTTCTTCTTGCTGGTAATATTAATAGGTGGTTTATTCTTGTTAATCGCATTATCAGTCGTATTAGCTGTCTTGAAATGATGTGTAATAATATGCTGGTTATGATTAGCATCATTCCTCTTAGAATTGGTATTGTTAGTAGTAGCATTCGCAGTGTTACGTAATGGTGTCCCTCTTAGTAGTATTAGTATTGTTCTCATTAGTCGTAATATGATTAGTGTTCTTAATATTCACTACTTATTATTATCATTGCTGTTGTGATCAGGTTATTTCTTCTTTTGCTTCCTTGTCCTCCTCCTCCTCCTTCTCCGCCTCCTCCTCCTCCTCCCATTCCTCCTCCTCCTCGTCCTCCTCCTCCTCCTCCAACTCCTCCTCTTCCTCCTTCTCCTCCTAATCCTCACCCTCCTCCTCCTCCTCCTCCTCCTCCTCCTCCTCCTCCTCCTCCTCCTCATAACCATCATCATCATCATCATCATCATCATCATCATCATCATCATCATCATCATCAGCATCGTCATCGTCAGCATCGTCATCCTCATCATCATCATCATCATCATCATCATCATCATCATCATCATCATCATCAGCATCATCATCATCATCGGCAGCAGCATCATCAGCATCAGCATCAGCATCGCCACCGTCACCATCATCATCATCATCATCATCAGCAGCAGCAGCATCATCAGCATCATCAACAGCATCATCATCATCATCATCAGCATCATCATCATCACCCTCATCATCATCATCATCATCATCATCATCATCATCACCATCATCAGCATCAATTGACTACCTACCAAACCACCCAAACCCAACCCAAAGATCGGAATTTCGGAATTTCGGGTTGGGGGATACAGGCTGTATGTGGGATGTTTCAATGTTCCTTGACCCCTCCTCACTGGCAATGGATGGCGATTCGGGGTCTTCGGGTTGGGTTGGCGTGGTTTGGTGGGCAGTGATCAGCACAATAATAATGATAATAATCATCATCATCATCATCAGCAGCAGCAGCTTCAGCATCATCATCATCATCATCAGCAGCAGCATCATCATCATCATCATCATCATCATCATCATCATCCTCATCATCATCATCATCATCATCATCATCGTCATCATCATCATCATCATCATAGTCAGCATCATCATCATCACCATCATCATCATCATCATCATCATCATTAGCATCATCATCATCAGCAGCATCATCATCAGTATCATCATCGTCATGATCATCGGCAGCAGCATCAGCACCAGCATTAGCATCAGCATCGCCACCATCACCATCATCAGCATCATCAGCAGCGTCATCAGCATCATCGTCATCATGAGAGTCAGCATCAGCATCAATATCATCATCAGCAGCATCAGCATCATCATCAGCAGCATCACCACCATCACCATCAGCATCAGCATAATCATCATCATCATCATCAGCATCACCATCACCATCATCATCAGCAGCATCATCATCAGCATGAGCATCAGCATCATCACCATCATCAGCAGCATTGCCACCACCATCAGCATCAGCATGATCATGATCAGAAGCATCACCGTCACCATCATCATCATCATCATCATCATCATCATCATCATCATCATCAGCGTCACCAGCATCATCATCAGCATCATCAGCATCAGCAGCGTCATCAGCGGCAGCATCATTACTAACAGCGAAAGCAGCATCATCATCAGCATCATCATCATCCTCAGCATCCTCAGCATCAGAATCGTCATCAGCAGCATCGTCGGCATCAGAGCATCAGCATCATCATCCTCATCACCACCAGCAGCATCATCATCATCATCCACATCACCATCATCACCATTATCAGCAGCAGCATCCTCATCATCGTCGTCAGCATGATCAGCATCATCGTCAGCATGTTCATCAGCATCATCAGCATCATCATCAGCATCAGCAGATGCAGCATCGTCATCGTCATCATCAGCAGCATCGGCAGCAGCATCATCAGCATCACCACCACCACCACGATCATCATCAGCGTAATATGTATCATCATCAAATTATTCAGCATCATCATAATCAGCATCCACATCATCATCATCATCCTCATCAGCAGCATCAGCATCAGCATCAGCATCATCATCATCATCATCAGCATCAGCATCAGCATCAGCATCATCGTCATCATCCACATCATCATCCATCAGCATCATCATCGTCATCATCATCATCAGCAGCAGCATCATCAGCATCATCACCCCCTTCCTCATCATCCTGCGCCTCCTCCTCCTCCCTCTCCTCCTCCCTCTCCTCCTCCTCCTCCTCCTCCTCCTCCTCCTCCTCCTCCTCCTCCTCCTCCTCCTCCTCCTCCTCCTCCTCCTCCTCCTCCTCCTCATCCTCCTCCTCCTCCTCCTCCTCCTCCTCCTCCTCCTCCTCCTCCTCCCCTCCTCCTCCTCCTCCTCCTCCTCCTCCTCCTCCTCCTCCTCCTCCTCTCTCCCTCCTCCTCCTCCTCCTCCTCCTCCTCCTCCTCCTCCTCCTCCTCCTCCTCCTCCTCCTCCTCCTCCTCCTCCTCCTCCTCCTCCTCCTCCTCCTCCTCCTCCTCCTCCTCCTCCCTCCTCCTCCTCCTCCTCCTCCTCCTCCTCCTCCTCCTCCTCCTCCTCCTCCTCCTCCTCCTCCTCCTCCTCCTCCTCCTCCTAGGGGAAGATTGGCGGCGGGGTCTCGAATCGCCCGCCTGGCCCGGGCGCCGCCCAGCAGCAGCAGCCCAGCGGCCAGCGAGCGCGGGCCGCATGGGACGCATCGGGGCACCATATGTGCGCCTGGCGCCCGCGCATGCAAGCAAGAGCGATCAGCACGCGTTCATCAGCCTATCCTCTAACCTCATCCTCCCTCCTCCCCCGACTTCCTGCTCCCCCCTCCTTCCTCCCCCAACCCCTCCCCTCCCCCAACCTCCTCCCCCGACCTCCTGCTCCCTCCTCATCGCTCCCATCCTTCTCCGTCCTCCCGCCTCCTCCCATCCAGCGAGAACGAGCAGCACACGTTCGTCGAAAGAAGAAAACAACTGCATAAATGAATTGTCTAAGCCCAAAGCCGATCCGAGAAATCCGCGAGGACCTCTGATGTGTGTATGCCGCTGTTTTCTTTCTCGAGAGCAGCACACGCTCGTCCGCCTCCGCCGCATGCGCCTGCTGCCCACATTTTCCTCGCACTCCGATGCACGATTCCGCGCTGCTGGATCCACCTGTCTCCCTACACTGCGGAGGGGGCCCAGGACTGGCATGGATCATCCGAAGTCCCCGCCTGTTCCGCCCCGGTGAGGCGAGCTTACCAGATCTCGCAGCGAACCAATGTCAAAAGCCTGATGGATTTTGAAAGACCTCTACAGGCAGGCCGAGCAAGGAACACAAGACGCATGCCCACGCACGTCCTGCACCATACGTGAACATGCATATGAATTGATGCCCGTGCGCGCAACATCTGTATACTACCAGTCTTGGGCTGATAGGGAGATTGGGGTGCGGGGGGGGGGCACGATGGCCTGTCCTTCATGCAAATAGCGGATGGACCACAAACGCCGTTCCCAATTTACTGCCTCGCGCACGGCGTTACGATTCACATCAAAACCTGTTCCGCAAGTAGTATGCTCAACAGTTCAGTCATGAGCGCGGCTGCTGTAGAGAGTTCTAGTCCCACCCCTGACTCTAGCCTAGACTGCAACTACCAATGATTCTGACTGAGACAACTGGCTTCAGAAGCGCGTTTGCATCTCGATGAAGACAGGGAGGGGCATTATGTTGCTCCAACGTCAAACTGAGAGCGGCACAAGTTTCACAGCATGGCTCACGTCATCGCTGCTCAAGTACTCACGCGTGCTGCTGGTGATGGCATCCTTAATGCGCGTGTCACTCCATCCCTCCGCGATCGCATCGTAATACCACTGTGAGCCATACTACACAGAGTGTGTCCAGAGAAGTTTTCGGAGAAATTGAATCTGCATAGCAGGTGCACGAGACTGCAACGCCCAAGAGGTGGAGGGCCGCCGAATGAGGAACGAGAATGCCAAAGGACGCGAAGGTTGGGAACTGGACACCCGAGGAAATCGACAGCGTACCCCACCGCAGGCAATGGGTGCTGATAGACGATGATGATGCTGGGCTCGCCACTGCACGAGGCTGCGTCTCCCCAGAGCAAGTCTGCGAATAAGGGTGAAACAACCCGCACGCAGCATGCGCTTTGTGCTGCGGCAGCGGGGCGGACGGCACGAGGAGCTGTCGCGTTCCTCCTCCTCCTCCTCCTCCTCCTCCTCCTCCTCATTCTCCTCCTCCTGCTCCTCCTCCTCCATCATCATCATCATCATCATCATCAGCAGCAGCATCATCATCACCACCATCATCAGCATCGTCAGCATCATCATCAGCAGCAGCAGCATCATCACCATCACCAGCAGCAGCATCATCATCATCATCATCATCCTCATCAGCATCCTCATCCTCATCCTCATCCTCATCCTCATCATCATCATCATCATCATCATCATCACCATCATCATCGCCACCATCACCATCATCATCAGTATCATCCTTCTCCTCCTCTTCCTCCTCATCACCCTCACCATCACAGCACATCAGCACCACCAGCAGCATCAATATCAGCCTCCTCAGCAGCAGCATCATCACAATCCTCATCTAGATCCTCATCCTCTTCATCATCACCACCACAACCATCATCAGCACTACCACTATCACCATCACCCTCAACGTCATCAGCATCAGCATCTTAATCATTATCATCAGCAACATCATCTTCCTCATCCTCATCTAGATCACCAGGTTTATCATTATCCGCAGCATCATTACTCTTATCAGCATCATAACCATGTTCATGATCATCATCATCATCATCATCATCATCATCATCATCAGCAGCAGCAGCAGCATTATCATCATCAGCAGCATCAGCATAGTCATCATCATCATCATCATCAGCAGCAGCATCATCATAATCAACATCAGCATCATCATCAGCAGCATCATCAAGGAAGCATCATAACCACCACCACCACCATCATCACCATCATCACCATCATCACCATCATCATCCTCCTTCTCCTCCTCCTCCTCCTCCTCATCATCCTCATCCTCATTGTCGTCGTCGTCGAAGTCGTCGTCGTCAGCATCATGATCGGTAATTAACAGGGAGGAGGGGCAGAGGGAGGG
>CAUYUJ010014690.1:289242-293486 GCA_963575745.1 Prorocentrum cordatum
AGAGGGGGTCCAGACGGGAGACCGCACCGATATTTCGAGCCCTCCGCCCCGAGAGGTCCCCAGGAGCGCCCAAGAGGCCCCCGAAAGGCTCACAAGAGGCCCCCAAGAGGCCCCCAAGAGGCCCTAAGATGCCCCCAAGAGGCCCCCAAGAGGCCCCCAAGAGGCCCCCAAGAGGCCCCCAAGAGGCCCCCAAGCGGCCCCAGGAGGCCCCCCAAATGCCCCCCCAAGCACGCAAGCAAGTGCCAGCGATGCTACAATATGGGCCGACGGAATGAGCGAAGCGATTGAATAAAAATGATCAAACAGTATTCAACAACATACATTACACCAGAGAAAAACCTGAAACAGCGGATGGTTTAGGAGGTCGACAAGGAACCCAAGAGCCCGGGAACCCAGAACTCGGCCCGGAACCAATAACCGGGAACCCAGGAACCCGGAACCGGGAACCCGGGAACCCAGCCTGCTACCAAAATCGGCGGGGAACTTTCGCCTAATCTTTCAACTTCCGCTGGGACCCCTTCGGTGCAAGCACTGATTGGGGATGGGTTCAAACATGCTGACCATTCTTCCCCGGACTATTTTTCGACTGTCTTGGAAGTTCCCTACTGCAGAGGGACGAGCCCGACGTCACCCCGGCCACGCCCATCCCGGACCGGGAGCGGTGCATGCGCCCCCTCTGGCCTGGTCAGGGGGGACAGAGGCCCGCCGATCCTGGGCCAGGGACGGGCCAGGAGGTGGACGCTCGTACGGTGAGAGGCTGGTCCACGAGAAGCCTTCGACAAGAAACCCAACCCTGAGACGCCAGGACGTCCATTGATTTCCCGTGTGGGAACGTCGCGCTCTCAACAGGAAAACCATCGAAACCCAAGAAACCCAGGGCACCCTGGAGGCAAGCAGGGTGTTTCTTGGCATGGGTCTCCACTGTAGGTCTCGTCGCCCAATATCGTCCACCGTGTCAACGGCATGCTCCGGCGTGCTAGATCACATGTTAGCTGTCTGGCGGGTCGCTGCAGCTGTCGTTATCCAAGATAGATGACCACCAGAGCGGGCGCTAGCGCCAACGTGTGCTTGCCCACCAAAGCCCTTCAATCCGACGCAGTTGAGGCCGACGCTTGCAGTGTGCTGTCGGTGGAGATGGACGGGCTAACACATTTTGGGCTAACACACGCCCTGAGGATCATCGACAGGAGCGTCCCCCACCCCGTGGAATGAACCATGGTGAACGCCCACTGCCCACCCTCCGCCTGCTGGTGCTCCCGCGCTGGTCGCGCGATAGGTCGGATCAGCCAGACCAGGGAAAGCGGGGTCGCCTCCCCTCACATCTGCTTCAGCATCGTGTTAGGTCGGGCCTGTCCCCCTACAGGAGGATTTTGGACGAAACATAAGAGATACCCAGAAAATGCTCAAAAATACTCAAAAATAGTTATAAAACAAATCGTCCCCAGCCTATGTTTTGACCATTGTTGAACATTCCCCCCGTAGGGGGACAGGCCCGACTTGAGCACCGTGATGCGTGATCCCCTGCGTGCGACGCTGCTCCACTGCAGGGGCCAGGTTCTGCCTCGCGAAGAGAGCGCGCGCGCCGTCCGCGGAGGAGAACAAACTCGCCCCCACCCCCACGAGGTGCTCTCCTGCTGGGCCTGTTTTCCACCACCACCACCATAAGTTGGAGGAGGGAAGGAGGTGGAGGACGAGGAGGAGGAGGACCAAGAGGAGGAGGAGGAGGAGGAGGAGGAGGAGGAGGAGGAGGAGGAGGAGGAGGAGGAGGAGGAGGAGGACCCCCTCCCCCTCCAACTTATGGTGGTGGTGGTGTAAAACAGGCCCATCACTCTCCTGCGCTCTCCTCGTTCCCCAGAGCAGCTCCCGGCCTGGCCAGGAGGCAGCCCCAGGACGGCCCAGAGACCGCCCAGATGCGCCCCCAGATGGCCGCAGTATGCGCTACGACGCCCCAAAGAACTCCTTGCAATTCGCTGGCAGAAACAAAACGTCAACAAAAACAAGTTGTTAAACGTCACTGTGTGCTCCTGATGATTGACATCGGACGCTTTCAGGAAGGCTTCGCTTGAATGTGATTGTGTTTTACTGACGATTGACATAAGACGGTTTCAGAAAGGTTTCGTGGGGACCCAGGGCGGCGCCGACGACCCACAACACTGCGCAATGCCGCCCAAAAACGACTCCAAGATCGCCCCCATCCCGATCCAGACTGCCTCGAAATGGTTCTACCGAGCCTCTCTAGGAAAGGTCTTCCTGGGGGACAGCGAAGCCCTGTAGAACCAAAAGCATCCGTCGTAGAGAGGTCTTGAAGCTGCCTCGATGCAGCGCTGGCACGGAGGGGGCGTTCGCCGCTGGCAGCCGAATGCAGAACCTTATAGCTTACAGATAGCCCTTGCCGTTGGGAGTCTACTCGTGCTGCTCAAATGAGGCCAGAACAGATAGAGCCGAAGGTTCGCGCCGCACCGCCAGCACATTGGCGATGCGTCGGCGACGTCGGGATGGAGAGAATTAAACTCTGGATGGTGCCGCGTCGCCGACGCATCGGCGGTGCGGCGCGATCATCCGACCCTTTATCTACTTCAACCCGATTCAAGCGGCCTGGGGAACAGAAAGACAGCAAACGCATGGACAAGGAGGCACTGGAACTAAGCCGGAATCACGCGCCCAACTCCGTGTCGACAGCTGCCCCAACCACGGCGTACAAGTCCCAGTACTGGTTGGTCTCCTCGCGCCCCCATGCCCCACGGCAGCGCCGCCCCAGGGTTTGGGGGGGCTTTCCAGGGGCTCTGCGGGGCTGGCATGTGGAGGTTCTTCAAGGATTTGCCGCCGCTCTCGGGAACGTTTCTGAGGGGACGAGAAGGGAGGACCGGCTCAGGGGGGGCCTTGACTTGAGATCAGCGGTGCATCGTCAGTATCCGCCCGCTCCTGGGCGGGGTGGGGGGGCTGGGTCGATGGGGCGGTTGGGGGTCGCTGCTTCCCCACTGGGTCAGTCGCCCCCTCACGCTGCCACTGATCTCTTCAGAAATCAGCCGCCCGTCTTGAGAACGCTGCGAGGGCTGAAAGGACCCCGCGCTGCCTCCACGGCTTGAACGTTCCAGCGCCGTCGGGGATCTCTCGGGCCCCACATCTGACGCGCACGAGACGCCGACTGGAGAGTTGCTGTTCGCGTGCCTGCGCATTCGTCGGTCCTCCCCTCACTCACTTCCAAGAAGCGCCTTGTGCTCGCCCGCAGTGCTGTTGTTCGCATGACTCTAGACCTGCGTCCGCCCTGGTCGCACGATCCGGCCAACTCGATCACGGCGGACGGACGTCGAAAGGGATGGTTGCTGATGAAACGTGTGTGTGTGTGTGTGCGTGGAGCGCGTCGACGGTGAATCCCCCGAGCCCTCTGGGCGTGGGTGGTTCAACGAGTTTCGTCGTCTCTCACCCTCCCTCGCCTGCTCAGGGGAGGGGTTTACCCCTCCCCCTGGCCCATCCCCTGGGCCTGGGAGGGGGGCGCGGCGGGTAGTTAGAGCGTCGAACATGGCCCAAGAAGATGGCTCCACGAGGGTCCTCGGCAGCCTAAGACGGCCTCAAAGATGGCTCAAGATATCCGAAGATGGCACCTGAGCCAAGATGGCCACAGACGTCGGGTAAGCAATTATACACGTTCATGTTGGCAAACGGGGGCACCATAACACACACACACAGACACACACACACACACACACACAAACACCCACACACACACACACACACACACCACGGGCAACGGCCCTTCGGGGGTGAATGGCTGCGTCGCATTCGGCTCTGGAGCGAGCAGCGTCAGCGTGAGCCCCCACCCCCAAAGGCAACGGACCTTGGGGGTAAGGGCTGCATCGCGTTCGACTCTGGAGCGCATCAGCGTCAGGAGGACGGAGATAGAGGCGGAGGAGGGAGCCGGAGGAGAATGAGATGGCGGAATGAGGTGGCGGAAGAAGTGGAGGATAGCCAGCGTCTCCTGGTCACAGACTTCGCTGAGCAGAATGCACCGCCCGAAGCCCTCCTGCGGAGGCGGCGGACCGCATCGACGACGATGACTCCTCCTCCTCCACCTCCTCCTCCTCCTCCTCCTCCTCCTCCTCCGCCTCCTCCTCCTCATCCGCCTCCGCCTACGCCTCCTCCTCAGCCTTCGCCTTCGCCTCTTCCTACTCTTCCTCATACTCCTCCTCCTCCTGCGCCTCCGTCTCATCCTCCTCCTCCTCCTCCTCCTCCTCCTCCTCCTCCTC
>CAUYUJ010014690.1:293586-341086 GCA_963575745.1 Prorocentrum cordatum
CATCATCATCATCATCAGCATCATCATCACCATCATCATCATCATCATCGTCATCATCATCACCACCATCATCAACATCATCATCATCAGCATCATTATCATCAGCATCAGCATCAGCATCATCAGCATCATCAACGTCATCATCACAACATCATCATCATCATCATCATCATCATCATCATCATCATCATCATCATCATCATCATCATCATCTGCATCATCATCAGCATCAGCATCATCATCATCATCATCATCATCAGCATCATCATCAGCATCATCACAATCATCAGCAACAGCATCATCATCAGCATCATCATCAGCATCATCATCATCATCATCATCAATATCATCATCATCAGCAGCATCGTCATCAGCAGCATCAGCATCCTCATCATGATTATCACCATCATCAGCAGCAGCATCATCATCATCATCATCATCATCAGCATCGTCATCATCATGATCATCATCATGCTCATCATCATCATCATCATCAGCATCATCAGCATCATCATCATCGTCATCGTCATCATCACCAACATCATCATCGTTATCCGCATCATCATCATCATCATCATCGTCATCATCATCAGCATCATCATCATCAGCATCATCAACATAATCATCATCATCATGATCGTCATCAGCATCATCACGATCGGCATCATCATCATCATCAGCAGCATCAGCATCATCAGCATCAGCATTATCATCAGCATCATCATCCTCAGCATCATCATCATCAACGTCATCATCATCAGCATCATCAACATCATTATCAGCATCATCATCGTCATCATCACAGCAGCATTATCATCCGCATCAGCATCATCATGATCAGAGGCAGCATCATCATCATCATCAGTATCCTCATCATCGTCATCATCACCATGATCAGAGGTAACATCATCATCAGTATCCTCATCATCATCATCATCATCAGCATCATCATCATCATCATCATCACCATCATCATCATCATCATCACCATCATAATCAGCATCATCATCATCATCATCATCATCATCATCATCATCATCATCATCATCATCATCATCATCATCATCCTTGTCCTCCTCCTCCTCCTCCTCCGCCGCCGCCGCCTCCTCCTCCTCCGCCTCCGCCTCCGCCTCATCCTCTCCCTCCTCCTCCTCCTCCTCCTCCTCCTCCTCCTCCTCCTCCTCCTCCTCCTCCTGTTTCTCCTCCGCCGCCTCCTCCTCCTCCTCCTCCGCCTCCGCCACCGCCTCCGCCGCCTCCTCCTCCTCCTCCTCCTCCTCCTCCTCCTCCTCCTCCTCCGCGTCGGCCGCCTCCGCCTCCTCCGCATCCTCCTCCTCCTCCTCCTCCTCCTCCTCCTCCTCTCCTCCTCTTCCTCCTCCTCCTCCTCCTCCTCTTCCTCCTCCCTCCTCCTCCTCCTCCTCCTCCCCTCCTCCTCCTCATCATCATCAGCATCATCATCATCATCATCATCATCAGCAGCATCATCATATCATCATCATCATCCATCAGCATCATCAGCATCAGCAGTCATCGTCATCGTCATCATCATCATCATCATCATCATCATCATCATCATCATCATCATCATCATCAGCATCAGCATCATCATCATCATCATCCTCATCATCGTCATCATCACCACCATCATCAGCATCATCAGCATCATCAGCACCATCATCATGATCATCAGATTCATCATCTCCATCGTCATCATCAGTATCATCATCACCAGCACCACCAACATCATCATCATCATCAGCATCAGCATCACCATCATCGTCATCATCATCATCTTCATCATCTCCATCGTCATCAGCAGCAGCATCATCATCATCAGCATCATCAGCATCATAATCGGCATCAGCAGCTTCAGCACAATCATAATCATCGTCATCAGCAGCATCATCATCGCCACCACCATCTTCCACACAACCACTACCATCATCATCATCATCATCATCATCATCATCATCATCATCATCATCATCATCATCATCATCATAATGATCATCATCACCAGCAGCATCATTATCACCAGCATCATCACCACCACCACCATCATCATCAGCATCATGAGCAGCAGCATCATCAGCATCAGCATCATCATCGGCATCATCATCAGCATCGGCATCGTCATTTTCATCTGCATCAGCATCAGCATCAACATCACCATCACCATCATCAGCATCAGCATCCTCATCATCATCAGCATTAGCATCACCACGAGTCGTCGCCAACTCGAGGGCGCATCACGAGCACCATCATCAACTGATCATCATCATCATCATCATCATCATCATCATCATCATCATCATCATCATCATCATCATCATCATCATCATCATCATCATCATCATCATCATCATCATCATCATCATCATCATCATCATCATCATCATCATCATCATCATCATCATCATCACCGGCATCATCATAATCATCATCAGCAGCATCAGCATCATCAGCATAGTCAACAACGTCAGCATCAGCATCAGCATCATCATCATCATCATCATTTCATCCGCAGCAGCAGCATCATCATCACCATCATAGCCAGCATAATAATACTACTAATAACAATCAGCATCATCATAATCATCATCCTCATCAGCATCATCGTCATCTTCATGCATCATCGTCAGCATTATCATCATGAGCATCATAATCATCACCATCAGCATCATAATCATCATCAGCAGCAGCATCATCATCCTCATCATAAGCATCATCAGCATCAGCATCATCAGCATCAGCATCATCAGTATCATCAGCAGCATCATCATCGTCATCATCATCAGCATCAGCAGCATCATCAGTGCCATCATAATCATCATCATCATCATCATCATCATCATCAACACGATCAACATCAACTTCATCATCATCATGATCATCATCATCAGCATCATCATCTTCATCATCATCATCATCATCATCATCATCATCGTCATAATCCTGCTGCTTCTCATCCTCCTCCTCCTCGAACAAAACCTTTTTGGGATAATAGATTAACATTGCATTTCTGTGCCTTCTTAGGGGGTCCTTTTGGGTTTCTTTTTGGCCGTCTTGGAACCCGCTTTGGCCGTCCTGGGGCCCTCTGGGGGCTTCTTGGGGGCTAGAGCCGTCTGGGGGCCCTCTCGGGGCCTCCGGGACTCTCTTGGGAACGTCCTGTGGTCCTCTTTGGGCTCTCTTGGGAACTTTCTGGAACTCTCAAAGGGCCTCTCTGGGGCCGTCTTTGAGCCCGCTTGGGCCGTCTTGTGGCTGCCTTGGGGGCCTCTTGGGCCGTCTTGAGCGGTTCTTCGGGGCATCTTGGGCCGTCTTGGACGCTGTGAATACCAAAGAAGCGATTATGCTGACAATGTACGTGTCCCTCCAGGAAGTGGACGACGTTTGCCTTTAGGAGCTCCTCTGGGGGGCCTCTTGGAGCGTCTTGAGGACCTCTTTGGCCGTCCTGAGACCATTTTGGGCCTTCTTGGGGCGGCCGTGGGCCGTCTTCGAGCCTTCGTGGGACTCCCCAGGCCGTCGTGGAGGCATGTGATAGCGTCTAGAGAGCATCTTGGGCCGACTCAGGGATCTCTTGGGCGCTCCTGGGCCTGACGTGGACCGTCTTGGACCGAAAATGGCAAAAAATTGGCGCCACTAGACCAGATCTACCGCTAATCCTGCCTACTCTCCCACACACACACCCTTGTAGACTTTGCCCGACTACTGGATCGCGACGCCACGCGGGCTTTCCGTCATCCATGTAGAAACGAGCAGAGGAGAGGAGAGAAGAGTATCGAAGGTTGGGTGAGATCGCAGTGGGGCGGAGAGCCCCCCACCGGGAAATCGGTTTGGGTTTAGTGTTCGTGCCGTGCGTGCGGGCGAGGCGAAGCTGCATGGGTGGGCAAGAACAAATAACCCTCTTCTGGCTAGGGCGCGGCCGGAAATAGGGTAGGAGTAGCAATAGAGTAGACTAGAGTAGAGTACAGTAGCGTAGGGCATGGGTGAGAGTAGAGGCTGTCCGAAGCGGCCCGTCTCCTAAAGTAGATCACAGCAGAAAAGTAGAGCAGGGTACAGCATGATAGAAAAGGCGCAGAGTAGAGTAGAGTAGGGTAGTAGAGTGGAGTAGATTAGAGCAGAGTGGTGGAGTAGGAGTAAAGAAGGATAGAGTAGAGTAGAGTAAAGCGGAGTAAAGGAGAACATAACAGGGCAGGGCAGGGCAGGGCAGAGCAGAGCAAAGCAGAGCAGAGTAGGGTACTGTAGGGTATGGTAGAGCAGACTAGAGCAGAGTAGAGAGAGAGTAACAGCAGAGTAGAGTGGAGTACAGTACAGTATAATAAGAGTAGGAGTAGAGCAGGGTAGGATAAGAGTAGAGTAACAGTGGGGTCGAGTAGAGTACAAGTGGAGTAAGAGTATAATAGAGTAGAGTAGGAGTGGGGTACTAGTTGAGCAGGAGTAGGGTAGACTAGAGTAGAGTAGAATAGACCCGAGGAGACTAGAGTAGAACAACAAAACCGTAGAGGAGGGTATGCTGTATTAGAGTAACAGTAGAGTTACCGTAGAGTAGAGTAGCGTGAGGTAGAGTATAATAGAGCAGATAACGACTAGAGTAGAGTAGAGTAGGGTAGGGTAAGAGTATAATCGAGAAGAGTAGGGTAGGGTAGGGTAGAGTAAGTAGAGCAGAGTGGAGTAACAGTGACGTAAAGTAGAGTTACAGTAGGAGCAGAGTAGAGTAGAGTGGAGTAGAGAAGAGTAGAGTAGAGTAGAGTACGGTAACAGTAACAGTAGAGTGGAGTAGAGTAAAGTAGGATCAAGTAGAGTAGAGAAAAGTAGGGAAGAGTAGATCAGGAGTAGAATAGGGTAGACATAGCGTAACATAGAAAAGAGCACAGTCGAGTAGGGTCGGGTGACCGTAAACTAGAGTATAGTGAGGAAGAGCAGGGTAGTGTAGGGTAGAGCACAGTAGCGTAGAGTAGAGTAGCAGTACAATAAAGTCGAATAGACTAGAGTAGGGTAGGGTAGAGTACGGCAACAGTAGAAGAACAGTAAGAGTAGAGTTAGAGTAGAGTAGAGTAGAGTAGAGTAGATTAGAGTAGAGTAGAGTAGATTAGAGTAGAGATTAGTAGAGTAGAGTAGCAGTAGCAGTAGCAGTAGCAGTAGCAGTAGCAATAGAGTAGAAATAAGGGCAGACTAGAGTAACCGTAGAGTAGAGTAGAGCTGAGTAGAGTCGCGTCGAGCAGAGTAGAGTAGACTAGCGTAACAGCCGAGTAGAGTAGCAGCACCATAGAATATATCAGGTTAGAGTAGAGGAGAGCCAGAGTAACAGTAGAGTCGAATAAAGCTGAGTGACAGTCAAGTAGAGTAGGGCAGAGTAGTAGAGTAACAATACAGCAGACTAGGAGAAGGTAGGGAAGGGAAGGATTAGAGTAGCGTAGAGCTGAGTAGGGTAACAGTAGAGTAGAGTAACAGTAGAGTATATTAGAGTAGAGCAGAGTAGAGCAGAGTGGAGCAGAGTAGGGTAACACTAGAGTTGGGTACAGTAGGGTCGAGTGAGGTAAAGTAGAGTAAGAGTATAGCAACAGTACACTGACGTAACAGTAGAGTAGAGTAGAGCAGGTGTAGGGTAGAGTAGCGTAGAGTAGCATTGAGTAGAGTAGAATCAGAATCTAGTAGTACAGTGTATAGTTAAAGTCCAGAATAATGAAGTAGGGCAGAGTAGCGTATAGTATAACACAATAGGAGTAGAGTAGAGTAGGGTAGAGACGAGCAACACCACAGTAGAGTAGAGCAGGGTAGGGTGTGAAGATACTCGGGTCGGATGGAGTAGGGTAGAGAAGCGTAACAGCAGGTAATCGTATAGCAAGCATAGAGCAGGGTAGCGTGGAGCAACAATAGAGTGGAGCAGGGTAGAGCAGGAGTAAAGTAGAAGCGAGCAACAGTAGACGAGCAGATGAGAGTAGAGTAGAATCGAGAGTCGCAATAGGCTGGAGTAGAGTAACCGTAGAGTAGGGTAACAATGGAAACGAGTAGGGGAGAAGTGTGTAAAGTAGAATATGGTAGAGTAGGAATGTATCAGAGTAACAATAGGGTAGGGTAGGAGTAGAGTAACGGTGGGGTAGAGTCGAGTAGTTCAAGGTGGAGTGGAGTCTGAGTAGAATAAAGTAGAGCTGAGTGAGAGCAACAGTAGAGACGAGTGGGGTAGAGGAGAGTAATAGTAGAGTAGAGCCGAGTATGAGTAGAGCAGAGTATAATAAGGTAGAGTAGCGTAGGAATAGAGTAGCACAGAGTAGAACTGAGCAACAATAGAGTACAGCGGAGTAGAGTAGAGTAGAGCAGAGTAGTCCAGGGTAGAGTCGAGTAGGGTAGAGTAGACTGGCATTGTGATACCGTAGCGTAGGGTAGAGTATAATAGAATAGAGCAGAGTAGGGTAGATCAGAGTAATAGTAGAGTAGAGCAAACCATATTAGAGTAACAGTAGAGTAGAGTAGAGCAGAGAAAGGTCGAGTAGAGAAGAGTAACAGTAGAGCAGAGTAGAGTAATATCGAGTAGAGTAGAATAGAGTAGAGTAGGGTAACAGTATAATAGGAGTAGAGTAGAGCCGCGTAGAATTACGGTAGGGTAGAGTAGAGTATAAGTCAGGGGTAGAGTAGGGTAGATATTGGAGAGCAGATTGTGGTAGCGTAGGGTAACACTAGAGTCGAGTAGCGTTACAGTAGCGTCGAGTAGGTTGAGTAGGGTAGCAGCAAGGTCAAGTAGAGCAGAGTAGAGATTAGCGAGCAGAGTAGACTAACAACAGAATAGACTAGAGCAGAGTGGCGTAGAGTAGAGCTGAGTAGAGTAACCGTACAGTAGAAGAAGGTAACAGTAGAGAAAAGTAGGGCAGATTAGTGTAGAGTACAGTAAGGCAAAGCAGGGTAGCAGTAGAGTAACAGAGACACTAACACGAACCGTAGTAGGGTAGAGTAGGGTAGAGTAGGGTAGAGTAAACTAGGAGTAGAATTAGACATAGTAAGGTAACAACAGGAATAGGAGTAGAGCCGATCCGGGTAGAGTAGAGCAGAGTAGGGTACCAGTAGGAGTCCAGTAGGGTAGAGTATGTATGGTACAGTAACGTAGAGTAAAATTGAATAGGGCAGGGTGACAGTGGAGTGCAGTAGAACATCGTGGGGTAGAGTAGAGTAGGGTAGAGTAGAGTGGGGTGGAGCAGAGTAGAGTAACAGTAGAGTAGACTAGAGCAGAGTAGAGTAGAGTAGGGTATAGTGGATTTCGAGTAGAGTAGAGTAGAGAACAGAAGAGACTAGCAGAGTCGAGCAGAGTAGAGCGGAGTGGGGTAGGAGTAGGGCTGCGTAGAATGTACAGTACATCCGAATAACAGTAGAGTAGAGTAGTGTAGCGTGGAGCAGAGTAGAATGGAGTAGGGCATGTTGTTATGTGTTGTTTTTGAGAATTACATACGTGTAGAACATATACATATACATATAGAGGGGGAACGACAACAACAACAACACACAAAAACACGAGTGTGTAGAGTAGAGCAACAGTAGAGTAGAGCAGAGCCGAGTGGACTGGAGTGCATTTCAGTAGAGTAGAGTAACAGTACAGTAGGGTAGAGCTGAGTTGAGTGGCGTAGAGTACTAGTAGATTATGTTAGAGCAGCGTATATCTAATAGAACAGCGTAGAGTACAGCAGAGTAGAGTAGAGCAACAGCGGGGTAGGAGTAGAACTGAATATAGTAGCGTAGAGTAAAGTAGAGTAGAGTAGAGTGTAACAGTGTAGAGTGGAGTAGAGCAGGACAGAGTAGAGTAGAGTAGAGTGGAGTAGCGAAGAGTAAAGCAAAGTATGGTAGGGTAGAGCAGGGCAGAGCAGATCAGAGTCGTGTAGAGAAGAGGTAGCGTAGAGTGGAGGCATATTTGAGTATAGTAGGTTGGGTTAGAGTTCGTCAAATTATCCGCAGGGCTTCCTCTGATGTCTGCATTGCGTCGTCAAGAGCAGTCGCATGGTTTTATATGCTACCCACATAGTTCCGTCTGCTAAAGTAGAGTAGGGCAGGTAAGGTACGACAGCGCCTTGAGAAAGTTCGGACGGTGATCACATCAAGGACTGGCAAGGTTACTGAAGTCATACCATCGATTGAGAATTGGCGGCGTTGGCCCTCACTCTCCCGAGGAGGGCTGTCACTCTCGGCTCTTACTGTGGGGCGGCTTCACTCGAGGAGAAAGCTCGGGGGACGGACAACACGCTCTGCACATCCCTGGGGCCTGGGGTGGGGCAGGTAGGGCAGGGTAGGCCAGGGTACAGCACAAATATAGAAGAGTAGACGTTACTGGAGTCGACTGGGAGCACAACAGGAATAGAGCAGCGCAGAGTAGGGTAGGGTGGCGTAGGGGAGCGTAGAAGCGAAGAGTAGAGTAGACTAGACAAGAGTAGAGTAGGGTAGAGTAGAACAGAGTAGAATAGAATCCAAGTGGGTGGATGGTGTCGAAGAGTCGGGTATAACAGAGTAGAGTGGAGTAGAGTAGGGTAGCATAGGGGAGAGTACGAGTATGGCAGAGGAGTAGAGTAGCGTTGGATTGGGTAGAGGAGAGTAGGCGATAGTGGTGTTGGGTTGAGTAGCGAAGAGTGCGCTGACGTAGCGTAGAGTAGCGTAGCGTAGAGCAGCGTAGATGCTTCGATTGGGAGGCAACGCTGGTTGCGACCCTCTTGCTGGTTAAATGGTTTACGTAAAAATCTGCCAGGAAACCCACCAAACCCTCCAGATGACAGTTCCCTGCCACACCCCCGCTCGGGGGAGGGGTTAACCCCTCCCCCTGCCACCTCCCCTGCGCCTGGGAAGTGTGGGGGGAAGGGGGGGGGCGGCGGAACCGTCAGAGCGCCCAAGATGGCTCCAGGTGGTTCCAAGAGCGCCCGAGACAGCCCAACAGGGCCTCCAAGATGGGCCAAGATACCGCAACATCGCTCAAGATAGCGTCCGACAAGCCTCCAGGACGCCCCACGACAGCCCCAAGAGGTCTCCAAGTGCCACCCCCGCCCCCCAACCCACCTCCCAAGACGCCAACAATCGACTAACACCTAAGGAAAATCAAGGCTAGTTGGCTTCTCGCTTTTTCGCTGCCGATGAGTTTCTTGAGCCTCATGGTGGCTCTAAGAGACCCCTAGCAAGGCCCCAGACGGGCCCACGACGGACCCGAGACGGCCCCAAGAGCGCCCAAGAGGCGCCCAAAAGCGGCCCAAGAGGCCACCGCGAGGCCATGTTGGTGCTTCCGAGAAGGGGCGCCGAAATTGATTCGCCCTCCCTTTTTTGATCGATTTCCTCCAGGATGACCTCAAGAGAGCCCAAAAGGGGCCCCAAGACGGTCCTAAGAGGCCCCCCGGACCCCCCAAAGAGTCCCAAGAGGACCCTTAGACTCCCCAAAAGAGCCCCAAGAGGGCCCAACCCCAAGAGGGCCCCAAAAGTGCCCCAACTGGCTCCGCGAGGACCCCAGCAGAAACCCAAGACGGCTCCGAGCGATCTCCGAGAAAACATTTCCAAGGCGGATGGTATACTGCACGCTTCTACACTTCACTGATCAAGGCAACTCGCCTGGCGACCTGTTTCTGGATGGGCTGGTGGGGATACTTTTTAGTCGACGGCCGCGGGCGGAAGCGTCGGCGGCGTGTCAAGTCGAAGCGGGTACGCGCCACAGACTAAATAACAGCAGAAAACTGGGGCACAGTACTGCCAGGGTGCGCACACGAGAGGCCTAGGCGGAAACGGCAAGAGACGCGGGAAAACCGACAGAGCGACGGGCGAGGCGACAACTAAACTCGGCCGAGGCCTCAGGGCGGGGGGGGCGGCCGGGGCTGACCTGAGGGGAAGTGCCGTGTGTACAGCAGCAAGCCAGTCGGGCGTCACGCGTCGGAGAGTCAACGACGGCCAGGGACAACACCGAGAGAGAAAAAGTGGCACCGAACCTCAGACGACGGCGTGGGCACCAGGGTGGCCAAGGCCAACGAGTCGTCGGTCGAAGTCGTGAAGAGAAATGCAAAGGCGAGGCCCCGGACGGACGGCGCGAAGCGCGAAGACCAGGGTGGTCAAAAGGACCGCCAACCACCGAATTGTTGCCAGAGGCGAAGCGTTGGCAGGCTGCAATTCCCAGGGTGGCGGAAGCCGAAGGACCCCTGGCAGCAGCGCGCACGAGTGCGGGGAAGCGGCGAAGCCGCGACGCAAGCCAAAATGGCGCCGGCCACCACGTACCTGTGCACGAGCGGGCGCTCGAAGTGCACGACCAGCCGACACCAGGGCGGCTAGCCCGAACCGCGATTTGAGCGGAAAGGCCGAAGCCGTGGCAGTGGGGGGGCGACACCACCACCCGACAAGGCCCGAGAAGAACCGCGAGCTGCGCGGAAGGAAAGAGGCTGAGCGGGGACAAAACCGCCGCCAACCGGCAGGGGCCAGAGCCAGGCACCACAGGGGGGGGCGCCCCGACCCTGAGGGCCGCCTGATGCGCGGACGCGCGCCCCAGGGGTGAAAACAGCTACAGCAGGCCGAAGGCCATTATTGGACAGGAGGACTGCTGCCCCAACAGCCGCCCACGAGTCAGTATTGCCAGCGAGACCCACAGCTCAAGCCCCAAGGACGGGGAGCGGTGGGGGCTGGGCAGGAGAGGCGCCAGGGACGGAGCTCAGCCTGCACGGCAAGCGGCCACCGTGGGAATGCAGTGGCACGCCAGGAGTGAAACGAAGGAGAGACAACTGGGCCACAGCCACGTAGTGACCCACGAGTCATCACAGTCAGCAGACCCGGGGCCCGTTCCCAGAGGGACGGAGCGACGGGGGCTGGGCAAGGGGTGGTCACCGAGAGTGAGCACAGCCTGCAAGTCGGGCTGCAATTGCAGCTGATGCTGCGAGCGTCAAGTCCAGGGAGGTATGGGCGAGGGCAGGTGTTGGTGCCCAGCGCCAAGTACCAGTTCAACACTTGTCGGAGGTCGAGCCAGGGAGGGCGAGTGACCCCAGCACACGATGCGGGTGACGTTCTGAAACAACTGGCCTAACGGGCCCCACTGTACGGATAGCGATAATAGCGGAGCGCGTTCCTGGAAGGCCTAACGGGCCCCATGTTATTTTGAGAGCAGGTGGCAAGCACTGGCGGACCCCTTGGGGCAAGGTCAGTACGTCTGCAGAGGGAGTGGCGGTCGGCTGCCCACTGGGGCGTCGAGTGGGTGTCGGTCCAGGCTGGCCAGGGCGAGCGGGGACCGCAGTCGGAGGTCCACGCCGAGCCCAGAGCAGCCACTGGTCGGACGTCGAGCCAGGGAAGAAAGTGACGCGTCGGGCGGTAGAGGACAGACACCGAAACCATTGGCCTAACGGGCCCCAATTCACAGTCAGAAACGACAGCGAAACCCGAACCGACGTGGTGGTCAAGCGGGCCTGGTGAATCCGCCAGGTCGGGGCCATGGCAACGAGAGAGAGGGGGGGGCGTAGCCAGTTGGCAGGGGCGTCAGGTTGGCGTCAGGTCGAGAATGGCGGGGCGGCGCGAGTAGGTACGGGGCAATCAACGTGTCCAGGGCGGGACTCGAAGCCGGAAAAAAGGGGGGGGGGTGCTGGGACGCGGCGGGAGGGAGGGCTGGTGGGGATATTTATTTGGTTCGCGGCTCCAAGGCGAAGGACAGGGAGCGAGCACAACGTTCGGGGCGCATGACGATGTAAATCGGCCTCAGAGGCGAATGCACGCGCCAGGGACAAAATGACCCTCATCAAGACGCATACTGCGTCGGCAGGAGACCGGCCCAGACATCCTGGCAGGTGGGGACGCAGGCGCGGCGACCGGCGGCGGAACGGGGGGGAGAAGTCGCCCTTTCGGCGCCAAACTCCAGCCGAACCACATTCGGTGAGGCTGGGAGGCGGGGGGGTGAAAGAACGGAAAGGGGGAGGGGGAGAGGGCGAAAGCGAGCGACTACCACAGGCTCACTGCAGCACCACGAATCAACGATGGTGCGGCGAACGAGGCCTGATTCATCAAGGCTCACTGAATCTGAGGTGTAGCTGATCCGCGTACTGGTGGGGATTTGTTTTTTATAGCCGCAGGCGGAAGCGCCAGCGGCAGGCGGTCACGGTCGGGCTGCGGCCGCGACAAGGGGGAAGACTGGTGGGGATGCGCGAAGCGTCAAGAATGAATGCACTGAAACATGCAAACACTTCAACAAATTGAATCCTGCCATGGAGACATGCCGTGTCAACACTGACGACGAACCTACAAGCCGCGCTTTGCAAGGGCAATCGCGATATGGGCCACTGCACCCTCCTGGATACAACGACCCATGCAGATCAGTAGTTACTACAACCACAGGCACGGCGTCGCTCCAAACTGCTGACTCTTTTACGCAACTTGACACGATACTTCTCCTTCACTTCAAACAGAACTTCCGTCCCTTCAAGACCGCCCAAAGACGGCAAAAAGCCTGGCGAATCCATATCCAAGACAGGCTGAGAACAAACACCGACCACATGCAGAGAGCTTCAAACCGCGCCAAGGGCTTCTCACAACCGAGTCCGAAGCCTGCGGAGCTACTCGAAATGCATCTCAGCCGCACACGAAGGATGCGCCACCATCGAGCAGCGGATGCTTCTCAACGTGATGTTCTTTCCGCGCAGCGTGGCCAACCTACAGGAGGCCTGAAGAAGCCTTTGCTCCGCAAGAAATGCTGTGGATGGGGGAGGAGCGAAGAGGGAGGCAGCGAGGTGACTGGGGAGTGGGGAAGCGAAAATGGGGATGGTCTCCTGATCGCCACACTCCGCCGTGCCGGTGCACTCCCTCTGCTGGAAGCTGAACATCAGGCAGCCTCTCTGGTGGCCAGTGGGGCATGAAGACTAGATGGGAGACGCCAGGTGCATGTAGATGCCAATTCGTAGCTACGTGGGGGGGAGGCGACACAGGGCATACAATCACCGTAGGTTCCCACCAGAGCTGCAGGCTCAGGTGGTTTGAGGAGTTGCTTCTTCTTTTCCCCTTCGCGGAGGGGTTTACCACTGCTCCTTACAGTCGGACCTAGGCCAGATGAACAGTCCTCAAAAACATGAGACCCTCCGTCGGCCAAAACAAACATAACGTCCAAGGGTACACTCCCCAGGATGCACGAGAACATCCAACAAACACGAAGAACACTGGAGTAACCTCCCCGAAACGACCTCGATCTTACACCACGGTCCAACTTTAAGAATAAGCACCCCCTGCCTCACTCGACCAGCCGCCAACCAGGACCCATAAAAAAAAATCCGAAGTATCATCATCATCATCATCATCATCATCATCATCATCATCATCATCATCATCAGTAGCAGCATCGACATCATCATCATCATAATCATCAGAATCCGAATCATCGTCATCATCAGCAGCAACAGCATCATCATCATCATCGTCCGCATCATCCTCATCATCATTCTCATCATCATCATCAGCAGCAGCATCATCATCATCAGCATCATCATCGTCGTCAGCCAGCACCATCATCAGCATCATCATCATCATCATCAGCATCATCGTCATGATCATCAGCAGCAGCAGCAGCATCATCGACAACGTGACGGCGGACCAAGAGGACCCAAGCGATCACTACGGCATCATGGTGAAGCTCAGGGGCGGCGTCGAGAAGGGGCTACTGAGTTCCCTCCACCTCTCACGACCGATTCTACTTCCCGACGTCCCAAAAAGCGGAGGGCTGACCCGAGCAGCAAGTCAAGGAAAAATGCGAAGGCTTCGGAGGCGAAGGAATACGAAGCAGAAGAGGCCAACGAGAACACCAGCGAGCAGGCAGAGGACAATCAGAACAACACGAAGACGAAGGAGAACTTCACTATCGTGCCAGGACGTCCCCAGGAAGTGCAAGATCAGCTCCGAGCTCGAGGACGAACTATCAAAGATGGTTCTGAAGCGAACGAAGAGAGTCGCAGAGGACACCAAGGGGAGGTTATGCGGCGACGAACGCGAGAAGGAAATCTTGTAGGAGCTCCAATTCGAGACCGCGACGCCCCAGAGCAGGAAGGCGTGTGCGGGTCCACCAACCTGCACTAACGCCACGATCGCGTGGCAACATTCAACAAGCTCGGCGTGAAGTATGGAAGTGGGCCTCTGCCGTGGAGCAGTTCGACGCTACATTCGTGGGCATCGAGGCACAGGCGCGGAAGGATTTTCTTGGTAGAGACAGGGCGTTGAAGTTCACGGAGGGGGAGGTCAAGCTGGGGATCGACGTGGACTCGGACAGCAGTGTGTCGGTGCGATGGTGGAGCACGTTGGCACCTGGCTGGTGGAGCTGCGACGGTGCCAAGGCCGAGGGGAACGCGGCGAGCGGCCCAAGTACATGTGCCAGGGTCTGGGAAGTTCGCCCACGAAGAACGACATCATCTTTATGCCGCCCAAGAAGCAAAAGAAACGGCGCGCGGCGCTGAAAGCCGTGCCCAACATCACGCAGGGGCACTCGGGGCGCTGGGCGTGTCGGTATTGACGACGTCGCGGAAGGGGAAGCTCATGGAGGTCGAGGAGGCAATATTTGCGTGCACCTGCTAGGTACAGGAGCAGGAGGCTCGGGGCTCAGGGAAGATGCACATGGTGACGAAGTACAAGGGCCGCTGCGACACGGAGGTCAGGGCAGAAGGTAGCTCAGCGCGCGCCATGTAGCACATGGACACGAAGGGCAAGCCGTGAGCTGAGAAGCGGACCAGCAAGTCGAGCAGGAAGCAGGTCCGCGCGAAGTTCGCGGCGACGAAGGAAGCAGCGAAGGAGGAGCACTGGGCCCAGTTCAAGGAAAGTGCTTGGACAGGGCCATCAGCACGATGGCCAATAGCAGGGCGAAGGGGCCCGAGCAGTTCGGGCCGCTGAGGTTCAAGCGATTGCCGAAGGGTGCGAGTGCCGAACTCAGACGGCTCACCAAGGACATCTAGAAGACTGGAGAAACGTGGCCATGGCAGATTGTAGTCGCCCTGGTCAGTCCACTCCAGAAGGATGCCGGGAGGAGACCGTGCCGTAGGGCCCTTCCCAGAGGTGGTTGAGCCGCGGTTCGAGATCCAGGGCGAGTATGCCAACGAGTGGGTGACCGCCACGGCGGGCAAGCGGGGCGCCACCATCGCGGGCAACAGCGCGCTGGAGGAGGCCTCTGTTCGGTCGTTTGCCGACGAGGTCCTCGAATGGACGCCCCAGAAGATCTTCCCGGCCACGACCATCTGGGACATGGCGAAGTTCTACAACACGCTCTAGCCCCTTCCCATCTTGGACGAGGGGCTGAAGCTCGGGCTCCCAGCGCGGACGCTGCATCTGGAAATGCTAACCCATCTCAGCGTGAGACTCGTCAGCGAGCCGACGGCATTATTACGCAGAGCCAATTTCCCCAGAGGAGTCCATCTGCGCTGGAGCGAGGCGCAGCAATGACTTCAACAGGTGGCGCTGTACGCGGCGCTGGAGAAGGTCGTGAATAAATTTTCTCAAGTGAGGATTGCGAAGGCCATCGAACCAGGGCTGCGGAGACGCGACGTTCGCACTGCTGGACTCGTGGATGCGCAGCATCATCAACGAGAACCGCAACAAAGAGGCGAAGATGATCTGGCCGAAGATTGCGGAGGGCGTCAAGACCAAAAGGCGAGAAGAACAGGCGAAGAGGAGTGGCAGGCACCACGAGGGCGATGGCGTGCACGCTCCTCGACCCGGGCTGGAAGCCTCGGGGTCCGTGGCAGTAAAGATCCGCTGACGGCGAGGTCTTCGGATGGGGTCGACCCCACAGCACTCGATGACCGCGTGGACACCAGCGACCTGAAGGTGGCCATGGCCAATGACGAAGCCGATCGAGAAGAAGCAGTCCAAGGATGCTGCGAAGCGCTGCAGGGACGTTTTCGATACACAGGATTTCTAGAACATCGGATTCTTACCACACACAAAGGCGTAGACTAGAAAGAACGGCGTCTCGCGCGCGCGCGCCAGAGTACGCTGGAGAACCCGGCGGTCATGACGGGCAGCGTGTGGCCGCCACAACGCGTGGCGGCCCGTGGGGTCGAGATTCCGTCCACGCTGCGCCCGAGGCGCGGGCTCGCAAGCGAGGGAGGAGGAGGAGGAGGAGGAGGAGGCAGAGGGGGAGGAGGAGGAGGAGGAGGAGGAGGTGGACGAGGAGGAGGAGGAGGGTCCACGGGACGTGGAGGTGCAAGCGCAACGACTGGATCGAGGAGCGCGAGAGGACGAAGGCGGGGACCTATCCACATGCCTGGGAGAGCCGACGCTCTCGCTGCCTCCGTGGGCGGTGGACACGGATATAAGCTTGGGCCCCCGGGGGCCCGAGTATGCCCATATTCACCGCCTGCCGAGGTCCCTGGAACTTGATCCTCCAGGCGGTGGCCGCGGGTCGCGGTGCTGCACCTGGCGCCTGGGATCGCGCGGGAGGGGGGGGGCAGGGAGAAGGAGGAGGAGAAGGAGGAGGAGGAGGAGGAGGGAGAAGGGAGGAGAAGGGAGAAGAAAAAAGGAGGAAGTGTGAATTCCCGCCCTCTGCAACCGCGAGGCATATCCTCCCGAGGTTGCTGGGCGGAGGTGCCGAAGCCCGCCGGGGCCGGCGAGGAGTTGAAAGAGGCGCTCGGCGGGCAGCACTCTGGACGCCCGAAATGGGTATGGAAAGAATGGGCACAATGCCCAACAACACGTGATGTCCCAAACCAACAGCGGCCGCTGTTGGACAGGCGCCTCCTGTCTCAAATGGACACAGGCCGCGGCGGCGCGGACAGCAAGTCCTGTTCAAAATGAGCTGGAACTTCTGTTGAGCATTGTACCCATTCTTTCCGTGCCCATTTCGTTCGTGCAGAAGCACAGACGAAGAGGGCTGACTCTGGGCAGGCAAGCGGCGCGTCTGGCGGCGAGCACACGACGGATCCGAAGACGAGGCGACTGGTTCGGGCGCGAGTCGTTCTCAACCGCGGTGGGGAGACTTCCCTGCTCAGTGCTGGAGGTCACGAAAAGCTTCCTGGATGGCGGCGGGGTGTGAACCGCGGCGAACTGTACGCGATGAAGGAGCTGCTGGAGAAGGCGAAGGACCACCCGAGGATGAAGGACATCGCGGACTCGAGCTACGTCATGCGGGGCGTCAAGAGGTTGATGGCTGGCAAGATGCCAAGGTCTCACATCGACCTGTGGGGCGCAAGCAAGAGGGCGATGGGCGGAAAAGCAGTTGGAGATGATGAAGGTCGAGAGCCACATGAAAGCGGAGGAATTAATGAACGCTGGAGGACAACAGTTTGGCGGGCGACCTGGTGGAGATGAGCATGGAGGTGCAGGTCCATTTTGTCGGAAGCGAGGAAGGTATGTTGGGTCGAAGGAATAGCGGCAGCTACCCGAAGCAAGACGACGGCAACTTCAATGGCGGCAGTGGAAGCCGAGCCGTCGCAACCCCAGGCTAAGGCGCAGAGAAAGGAAGGAGTGAAGAAGGAACATCGGTTGCTGAAGCCCGTAAAGAACAAAAAGCTCCAAACAAAAGATAAGCCGAAACACTATGTATGCGAGAACTGCGGGTTTCCCGTGCTGGAGCTCAGGAGAAAGACGTGGCTGGCAGAAGACTGCGTGGAGTTGGTGCAGGCGGAGGCGGAGTGGGACATCAAGCGATACACCCCAGCCACGCGCCCCGCTACGACAGGACGCTGGAAGTGCACGACTGTACGATGTGTGGAGCGTTCGGGCGAAAGCAGCTGAAGGCTCTGCCCAAAGTGTGCGGCGGCGAAAAGAGGCAGGTGGGCACGCAAACCTTGGCAATGATCGGTCAAGGGCGGGAATTTAGAGGCTTGCAAATCGCGCAGGACTGGAGCACGGAGAAGAAGAAAAAGAAAGAACATCAAGGCGTCTGATCTGCTCTGTGAACCGTTTTTTTTCCGTGGGGGGAAACAGAAGCGAACTGCCCCCAACCCTGGGGACAGTGGATCCGCTGGATGGTTGCTCCAAGAATCGCCATCATCAACAACATCACCATCGTCCTCGGCGTCAACATCATCACGAACAGCATCACCATCCGCATCATAAATACAATCACAATCGTCATCATCGACATCATCACCACCGTCGTCGTCGCCATCATCACTATCATCAGCATCGTCATCATCATCACCACCAGACACACCCTTCGTCATCCGCCATCCTTATCCCTTGCTCATTTTCCCCTTTTCATCCTCCGCCTCACCCTTCCTCGACGACAGGCTCAGTGATTAATGCAACTCCTAGGTATGATCATGCCGATCAACTGGCGCACCTGTTTCCTTGAAAACTTAGGAGAAAAAAAAAAGCCTGGTAAACTGATTCGTTTGATTTTTGCAAATACCAAAACACACACACACACACACAACAGTCATGCGGGCATGCGGTTTTCAAGGTGCCAGTGCGGGCGGGCTGTCTACGGCGCGGCGATTTAGAACGAAGGCGAAACGCAGTGCAATACGCAAGTGTCCTACGAATATGTCGAGAGAAGCAAGTAGGCACGGCGCCCCACGCGAACCGACTGTGAAAACACGAGCGGGCCCTGAGCGCAGGCCGAATCGAACCCCTCAAACTATCTGCCAATGGGGACGGACAGCGGCCTCGGCGGACTGGTGTACAGTTTGATAAGATGTTTCACAGAAAGCAAGCAAGATTAATCCGCCGACTCTTCGGAGTGTATGAGACGCTGTCGTCATATTCGTCGTCGTGGTCGTCGCGTCGTCGTCGTCGTCGCCAGTCCGACGGGGGCTGAGGAACGAACAAAACAATGAAACGTCGTGGTGAAGTAGATTTCCTTCCCAGGAGGGGGGGGGGCAGAGGGGAGAGGTAGAGGGGGGGAAGGTTGGGCGGGGATGGTTAACTGGGCCTGGGTCAGATTACCGCTCCCTGGGGGCTACGGCGGGTCTTGGGGGCTGGTCCCACCTAGTTATGGACTAGGGGGACAGGGAGAGGTTACCCCTGTGGTGGGGGGCCGGTCCTGGTCCCAGCCCTGGCCCCTGCCCCGGCCCTGGCCTTTCCCTCCGTGGGCCCCCCTGCCAGCGAAACTTGGCAACCCATGGTTTCTTTGCGCTCCCTCGTTCTACGTCGTGGCATCTTTGGTGGCGCAGTCTTTGGCGACATGCCCACATCCCTCACACATGTAACACATGATCCCTTCACTTTTACCCTTCCCTTTGCATGCTTTATGGGTGTCGCCGTTTCCGCCCACGTCCTCCACAGTCCAGGTCCACAGATTTCCACTTTCACCGTGGCAACCAAAATCACGTACGCCTGAACCCCAGCCACCAGCACTTTCGTCGCTGATTTGGCCGCTTTCCATAGAATTATCGTCCTTCGTGCCACCATCCAATTTGAAAGTTACCGTCAACGTTTAACGAATCTGGCGCCATGAAGCAATATTGTTGCCAATCGTCGCACCAACCATCCGCGTGGGTCTTGATAGCCCCAGCGTGGTAACCCTGCATGGTAGCGGTAACGAAAATGCAAAGCCAGACTTTTCCAGAGACTCCACCAGTGCGTTATACTGTTCGAGCTGGGTCGCAACATCGTTCACCGCCTCGGAATTTTCGGGGTTCATTCTCAGGTTCAGACTGAAGGAGAGCGCCACTACAGCTACGAAACAATACTATGTGTATATATGATGGTGTACCATAAAGCCGTCGCCTTCGTGAAGATATTTAACCTTTTCCGGGGGGGTCCGTCCCCTCCAAAGTGTCGTTCAACTCATACCAGAGGTCATCGTCCAACTTGGCCTGGTGGTCCTCGTTTAACTCATATTCCCATGTCGCGTCGCCTTCTTGTTTTTCGTATGTGGTGCCTTGGTGTATTCGCTCAGCGCTAACCTCCCCTTAATGATTTGTATAATCATCTTCGTCGAATGCACCTCCCATGGCCTCGAGCTTGCTGTTCACCTTCCCAAAACAAAAAATACTCGGGCGAACGAATTAAACAGCTTGTCGCACAATTCCCTGCATTTGGCCTGGTCGCCCGAGAACGCTTAACTTTTGAACCGACTTGTACCGCCCACGGGCTTGCTTCCACCTCGCCCAGTCCTGGTGTTCCAGCATACTGTATGGCCTCCGCGATCTCGGTAACACCTTCCGCGGCTTTTGCTTGACGTTGCAGCTCCGTCCAAGCATGTTACTTCATGCTGTTGAACAGCTCCTCCCGGTACACGTTGCGGCTGGTGACCGATATCAAGAGGGCATTCAACATGTAGCTTATCTGCAACATTGTGAACGCCTCGTCGGTGTCCACCATGCTGGTACCTAGGGTAGCTCTGCATTCGAATACGAACTGCATATCTTCATGATTGGCCCTGAATGCTGCGCTGACGCGCCTGACGCCTCCAGTCTCGCTACCGACGTTGCACAGTTCCGCGGGTCGGCTCGTGCTCAGGTTGCACCACACCTCTCGGACCTCGGATAAAGTCACATTGCACCCCGGGTCCGCTGCACCAGTGGTCGGTGGAGCCGCCGCGGCAGCCGCCGCGGCCATTGTAGGGAGACGCGTGCTTCGCGGGCTTGACCACGTGCATTGGAGCCCGTGGGGCGAACCACTGGCTCCGCTGCCACAAAAGATGGCAGGAGCCACTTTCCCTGAAGGCGAATGCAACGTGAGCCAAATGTCAACGGCAACGCCAACACCTGACCAAAAGAAGAGCGGCAAAAACGACCCGCTTGAATTTCCGGATGACCACCTGCATCCTTCTCACCCAGTAATTAGGCAATGTTCTAACATTTCCTCCTCCTCCTCCCCCTCCTCCTCTTATTGTTTCTCCTCCTCCTCCTCTTCCTCTTCTTCCTCCTCCTCCACCTCCTCCTGCTCACCCCAGTCCTCCTACTACTCCGCCCATTCTTCTGCTTTTTCTCATTCTCGTCATCCCATCGTTATTCACACTTCTCCAACTCTTCATTCACAGCATGATCATCCTCTCTACCCTTTCATGTTCCCCTGTCTTTCCTCCTCATCCTCCTTTTCCTCCTCCTCCTCCTCCTCCTCCTTTCCTCCTCCCCCTCCTCCTTTTCATCATCCTCCTCCTTCTCCTCCTCCTCCTCCTCCTCCTCCTCCTCCTCCCCTCCTCCTCCCCTCTCACCCTCCTCCTCCTCCTCCTCCTCCTCCTCCTCCTCCTCCTCCTCCTCCTCCTCCCCTCTCACCCTCCTCTTCCTCCTCCTTCTCCTCCTCCTCGCGACGCGACTGCCTTCCGTGTACTGACACTCCTTGGCGCACATGTGGTGGTTCCACATATTTGTTATCACCTCGCCTATCCTGGCAGCACCCCAGTTCGAGCAGCCAGTGCCTGACAAGGGGCGATCACAGAGGTGGATACAAGAGCTCACGCCAGGGACGAGCTAGGCGTGAATAGAAAAGGTAAGGGGAAAAGGGAGAAGGGACTGGGAGGACCAGGAGGGAGAGAGGAAGGGCAGAGGGAGAAAGGAGGAGGATGAAGAGGAGGGGGGAGCAAAAGCAGAAGCAGGAGAAAGAGGGAGAGACAGGAGGAGACGGAGAAGCAGCAGCAGGAGGAGCAACAGAACGGGGAGCAGATGCAGGCAACGAAGGAGGTGTGCTGCGCTTCTGCCTGCCCTGATCATCGAGTTCCGGCGGCCAGAGATGAGACACCGCCTGCTCCTCCTCCTCCTCCTCCTCCTCCTCCTCCTCCTCCTCCTCCTCCTCCTCCTCCTCCTCCTCCCCTTCCTCCTCTTACACCTCCTCCTCGTCCTCCTCCTCCTGCAACAAGACGCGCTGCAATCAGGAAAAACATGTGCAAAGTTACCCGCATTTAATACACGAGGGAACCGATCCAACGAGTGCCATCACGCTGGTCTAAAAATGCCGGAAAAGGAACGGCAAGCGAAACCTGCCAGCCTTGCTCGGCCTCCTACAGATCAGCTGCGAAACTTCCCGTACGAGGGAGCCCATCCCAAAACGACGTCGCACAGCTGCCTGCGAGTTTCGGCAGGCGTGCGAGCGCGATCACTGCCATGTTCGGTTCGGAGCGTGCTCTGTCGCACGAAGCGGCCTGCTCCTAAAAGCTCAACGATGCTGCAAGCAGAGAAATATTATGCGAAGCGACCCGCATTGAAGACACGAGGGAGCCGATCCAAAGAGTGCCATCACGCTGGTCTATATATAATCGAACAACATGTCGGAAAAGAAACGGAAAGCGAAACCTGATGGCCTTGCTAAGCCTCCTACAGATCAGCTGCGAAACGTCTCGCATGAGGGAGCCCATCCCAAAACGACGTCGCACAGCTGCCTGCGAGGCTCGGCAGGCGTGCGAGCGCGATCACTGACATGTTCGGTTCGGAGCGTGCCCTGTCGCACGGAGCGGCCTGCTCCTAAAAACTCGACGATGCTGCAAGCAGAGAAATCTTGTGCGAAGCGACCCGGATTGAAGACACGAGGGAGCCGATCCAAAGAGTGGCATCATACTGGTCTACTCAATCGAACAAAATGTCGGAAAAGAAACGGCCATGAGGGAGTCCATCCCAAAAGTGCCATCATGCTGGCCTATAAGAGGGCGACAAGGGGCCACAATAATTGTTCAGTTAGGTTTGGGAACTCCTCCTCATCTTTTTGTCGGGCATCTTGGGCGGTCTTGGGTCCCTTGTGGGCTGTCTGGAGGCGCTGTTGGAGGCGTATCGAGCCGTCGGCAAGCGATCCTAAACACCCCGCGGGCGTCAATTGGCGGTGAGGGGGCAAGGAACATACGAAGGCGAATACTGTTCGAAAACTCAGCGGCAATCACTGCTTTTGGCCTTCGGGGGCGCTCGGAAGGACATGCATGCATGCATACATACTTACGCGCATGCATGCTGTCGTGGAAACATACATGTATATCTACCTATATGCATACAAGCATACAAGCATACGCGCATGCATACATACGCACATATGCAGATGTCCATACAGACATACATACATACACACGCATACACGCATACATACATACATACATACATACATACATACATACATACATACATACATACATACATACATACATGCATGCATGCATACATACATACATACATACATACATGCATACACACACATACATACATACATACATACATACATACATACATACACACATACATACATTCATACACATATCTATATATGTAACTGAATACATACATACATACAAACAGACAAACAAACAAACAAACATACAGATATGCATACATACATACATACATACATGCATGCATACATACATACATACATACATAACTACATACATACATGCATGCACGCATGCATACGTGTATACATTCATGCAAACGTGTATATACATGTGTGTATGCGTATGTATACATACATACATGCTTATGTACATACACATGCACCCACATACATACATACATACATACATACGTACATGCATGCATACATACATACATGCATACCTCTATATACATATATATACGTGCAAACATGTATGCACATGTACAAACAGACATAGATGTGTGCATGCATGCATACATACATGTGTACATGAAGTCACGCATGCACGCATGCAAACCTACATACATATGTATATATACGTACATACATGGAAGTATGCATGCATGCATGCATGAATGAATGCATGCATACATACAGACATATAATCATGCATGGATACACGCATAAATGCGTATATGCATACATGCATGCATACATACGTACATACATACATACGCGCATATAGGCATGCAGACCTACATACCTATATGCGTGCATACATACGTACATACAAGCATACACGTATGCATACGTGCATGCATACATGCATACATACCTACGTGCATACATACACACATATATACATGTATGTACATAGGTGCATACATACATACATACATACATATATACATACATACATGCATGCATGCATGCATGCATGCATGCATTCGTAGATACATACATACATACATATCTACACGTACACAAACACACATACATCCATATATGTATGCATGCATACAAACATACATACACGCAGTTATACATACATACATACATACATACATACATACATGCATGCATGCATGCATGCATACATACATACATACATGCATACACACATACATACATGCATACATACATACACACATACATACATACATACATACATACATACATGCATACATACATACATACATACATACATACATACATACATACATACATTTCTACGTGCGTACATACATACATACATGCATACAGACATGCGTGCATGAAGACCTGCATACATACGTGCATACATGCATGCACACATACCTACATATATGTATGCATACATAACATGGCATGCCATACTATATCATAACATAACTCACTCACTTACTTACTCACATCCACAAATACTAGAACCACGCGCGAAACGCGCGCGCTGAGGTTCTAGCCAGCCCCGACGATGGTATTAGGTGGCAGGCGTCCGATCTCGTGGCGTCTTCCCAAACGCCCTAAGACTATATCACAATATCGCCCGAACTCTGACCCCCCAGCCCGAACATCAGAACTGTAACACCCTACCGCCCGAACGCTGTACCCCTAGCCCTGATTCACACGCCCCTATACTCGAACCTTGGCACCCTGCTCCTAACAACCCGGTCCGAACACCCAACCCAGAAATCCGAACCCCAACACCCTTACGGTAATACCGTAGTCCTACACACGAACACCTTCACGATAACACCCTCGCCGCATGCCCTAAACCCAACAACCACACTCTAACACCCTGACAGAGTGCCAGACTTCTGATTGGTTTGGTCTTCGGGTCTTCGCCCGAATCCGCGAAACCGCGTCAAATGTCCTATCCCGCCGGTCTTCCAACAAAAAGAAAGCCGCAAGAGGGCACCCAATGCGGCCACGATGTCCTCCAAGAACAATCGCACGGCTCAAAGAGGCCCTGGATATGCCCCCAGGACGGCCCAAGACGCACCCGTGACGCCCCAAGATGGGCATCAGATTGCCCAGGACGGCCTGGGAGGTCCCAAAGAGGCCTGCAAGAAGGACCTTCAGGAGGGCAACTTCACTCATTGTCTATATGTGTGTCCATGATTGTCGTGTCCTCGTCTTTTCGGGTTTTCGACACTCGAAGGCGGCCCCATAGGCCGCGAAGATTGCCCCCCATGACGGCCCAAAGGGCGCCCAAGAGGCCCGCACGACGGCCCAAGAGAGCACCAATCAAGATGGTCTCCGAAGTTCGAAGGCCAAGACGTGCCCCCCCAGACGCATTCACGGGGCATACTAGAGGCTCCATGAGGCCCCCGAGAAGGCCCCAGGAGGCCCCAAGAACACCTGTGGCCTCAATGAGGCTCCCAAAGAAGACCGCAGGAACCCCAAGAGGGCCTCTGGAGGCGCGCCCTGCTTCCTCACCCCCCTTCTCCTCAATCTCCTCCTCCATTCTCTTCCTCTCCGAAGTGTTCCCCCAAGGGGTTCGACAACGGCTGGGGGAACCTATCCGCCACCGTACCTGCGGCACGTTGAGGCGTGAAAGAATGCCAAGGGCTGCCTGGCAGGGTTTCTGCAATCTTCGAAGGGACCCCCAACCCGCTCCGGTAGTACCCAGGAGACTGCACCACCCCTGCTCCCAGAGGTCCCTGAGCGGCCATGGCGCATCCCTGGGGCTCTCCAAAGCTTCCATGACGGCCCAGGAAGCCCACCGCGGCCGCCCAAGAGGCCTCCAAGGCAGGCCAAGAGCGCTCCACGACGCTCAAGATGGCCCCAAGACGGCCCAAGAGACCCCAATGAAGCCTCAAGGGCGAGCCCAAATGAGCAAAAATCATTGATTTTCATCATGGTTTTCAATGTATTTCACGTCATCGCCTTCTCGAGCGCCCGACGCTCCAAGACGGCCCCGGGGGCCCCCAAGACGGCACATGAGATCCCCAAGACGGTCCCAAGAGAACCCCAAAAAGGCCCAAGAGGCGCCCAAGACAGCCCAATGGAGCCTCAAGACGACACAAAGATGGGACCAAGAGGACAAACACGAACCGACAATTCCAGCCTTCCGCCCGAAGAGGCCCCCAGGAGGCCCCAAGAGGCCTGCAAGCCCCGAGAGGCCTCCAAGAGGCCCCCAGTAGGCCAAGAGACACCCCGAAGAGGCCCCCAGATGGCACCCAACAGGCCTCAGACTGCCTCCAACAGGACCCCGAGAGGCCTCCCACGATACCCCAACGAACACCCAGGAGGCCTATAACCCACAACCCAGGCACGGTGGCGGGACCGTGCCGTAGGCAGCTGGATATTTCCGAAGTCCAGTCATCCTGATGTAAACGATCCGGATGTCCGAGCAGCCTTGGCACCTCCCAGCGCGACCCCTGATTATCATCATCCCCTCGTCCTGTCCTCCAAAGAGGAAACGGCTGGCAGGCCCTCCTCGCTCTGTTGAGTCACTACAACATTTCACAGCGTCAAGATTGCTGGCAACTCTAAACTCTCCTGGCAGCGTCTCTTCGAGGAGGATCTCCTGCGGACGCAGAAAACGTCCTCTAGCACCAGCAAAATTCGTGGAGAAGAGGTCACGTCGCTGCCCTGGTCCTCTGCGAAATCCAATCTCAAGACTGCGTTCGCAGATATTTCGCGGACTGTCAAGCCCATGTGGGGCAGCTTGAGACGGATATTGAATGTCTCCATACCAGGCTTCTTATCCTTCGCACCGTCGCCAAACTCATAATCATCCATAATATTGTTGTAGGCCACCTTGGCCCAGTTCATAAACGCCCTCTTATTGATGACCCACGGCAGCAGCCCTGCGCCTTCGCATATAGGTCCACTCAGACTCAAGAACTCGGGGGAGCACTGCAAGATAGGCAAACCGTCGACTCCTGGGTTAATGTGGACAGTCATTCCCGCAGAATGGGTGCCGATCGGTACCCTCGAAGAGAAGCTCCCTGAGAAACTGATCGAGTCTTCAGAGATTCCTGCGAAACGGTCGGCAGGCGAGACCACTGGGCTATCGCGAAGCTCGCTCTCAGGCGGCGCTCGAAGAAAATCGGAATCCTCCTTCAGACCCACTATGTGGATCGGCTCGTCGTCTATGTTAATGCCCTGGGCATGGAATAGCTGAAAATTTACCGGCATGCCCCATGAATCTTTCAAAGAAACATGAACGGTGCTAGTATCAGACATTGACTGCTTCAAGAATGTAATCACACGGTCCTTCTCGGAAGCGTCGAAGGCTAGATCAACAAATGAGACACCGACACCCATAGTTTTCGGGGATCTGAGAAGCAGTGTTGCAAGGTGCGCGGCTGGCTTCGAGAACAGAAAATCGTGCGACAGATGCACCACCGCGTCGCACACACTTGACAAGAGCCCGCCCGCTGTGGACTCAACACTTCGCGACGTCTTCGCCTCCAACATTGCCAAAAATTCAGCGTCGCGAGACTTTCTGACGGATGCTGTTATGGCGAAAATGAGGAGCGAAACAATCAACTCCTGACGTATGTCGGCGGGGTCGTACACTGGCGCAACAGCTGCAGTGTACACAAGACCCAAAACAAGAGTCAGCCTAGGTCTGCAATGAACAATGCTCACTGCAATGCGTTCGCAGATTCTGACTGGACTGGCTTTCAAGAAAGCGACACTGTTTTCGGCTGTGATAGCAAGGTACAAGACGACAATATACAGGAGCACGTGGAACAAGAACACGATAGTAGGGGTGAGCAAACGTGGCTTTAGAGTACCTGCCATAAGGAATGTAGTCAGAGCCATGTTGCCGAGGCGGGCCGCTGAGGACATGTCATTCTGGACCAGTTGAACCATGTTATAGCAAAAAGCAAAGCAGAGTATCCTAGGGCACCCCCAGACCACTTGCTCCGACAATCGTTTGTCCGCCATATCCTTCAATTGACGATGCAACGGGTGCGGTGGTGACATGAAGAGTAGCCATTTCGCCGTGGCATTGAAATTAACATAAACTGAGCTCCATCGAGGGAAGACGCCACACAGCCCAGAGCCACGAAACCGCCAGGTAATGACAACGAGCGTCAGTAAATTGACGGGGATAAGTATGATAAGCCAGGCGCGATCGTCCAACATGATCGGGCCCAAATTGTCGCTACCCTGGGCTAAACGCTAAGTTCGTTTCGCTGGAATGCGCCTGGATTTGGGCCTCTCGCTTGAACCAAAATGGTTGCGGTTCCGCTGGCCCCTTTGGGGGCCAACAGGCTGCGAGGCGTATACGTTCCTGCTCCATGCAGCAACTCCCCTTCCCAAACTGAATGTATACATGATCTCACTCTTAGCTCCAATCATGTGATGATCGACATCTGTGCGAAGGTCTAGGTCGGCGGATCTTGGACGAAACATTAAAAATAGCCCCCCCAAGAAAAAATGCTCAAATATAGCCAAAAAAAATTCAAACAACATCGTCCTCTGACCATGATCTGGCTATCTTTGAATATTCCACCCGTAGGGGGACATACCCGAAAGACGGAGCCCGAAAAGGAACCCGTTCCCCTTCCAGAGTGGAGCTCTCGGAATTTCTCGTGGCGCCCAATACAGTGAGGGCCCGACCACGAGAAACCTTCCAGAAAAAAAACCCAACCCCGAGACCCCAGGACGTCCATTGACTTCTGGCGTGGGCACGTCACGCTTTCCATCGCAAAACCGTCGAAACTCAAGAAACCCAGGGCATCCTGGAGGCAAGCAGGGCGTTTCTTGGCATGGGCCTCCACTGTAGGAGGAGGAGGAGGAGGAGGAGGAGGAGGAGGAGGTGAGGAGGAGGAGGAGGAGGAGGAGGAGGAGGAGGAGGTGTACAGCACACTCGCGCTTCCCGAGGCCCCAGTGCCTTGCGACTTACGGCGCGCTCGCGTTCCCGCGGCCACGGCCCCGTGCGACTCCGCCGGCCCCCCCTCGTGGGGCCACCAGGCTCCGGGGATCAGGCCTGCTGCTCCCTCGTGAGCGTTTTCTTATTTACTCCATGGGGGGGGAGGGGGGGGGTACGCGGGCCCGCGCCGATTGGCAAAACAACGAATAAGAAACGATCACCTGCTCCGGTTCCAGTTCCAAGTCTCCCGTGTTACAGTCCTGGCTCCTGCCTCCTACCGTAAATTGTTGAAAGCCGCGCGAGGAGGGGGGGAGCCGAAAAGGACCCTGGTTACCTTCACCTGGGGGAGTTCTCGAAATTTCTGGGGAGTCCTGGGATCCGCAAGAAGACACGACATTCGCGCCCCCGAAGACATGACCCTTGTAAAAACTGCGCCATAATCACACCCCCGAGGCCATAATCCATAGTAAATCAAACCATGCTCGCGCCCCCGAGGCCATAAACACTTGCAAATTACGCTGTGCTCGCACTCCCGAGACCACAATTCCTGGTAAATGATGCAATATCCGCGCCTCCGAGGCAATAATTTGTTTTGTCTCTCTCTCTCTCTTGTTGTTCTCTCTCTCTCTCTCTTAGATTACGCAATGCGCACCTGGATATCTAGGGGAACAAGCAATGACATAAACATAAAAACTCGGAGGTCCGCGCGGATTGCCCGGATCGGGGCTGGACCCCCCCTGCCTGGCGCGCGGAGCGCGCCAGGGGCGCCGCCGGAGGCGCCGCCAAGAGTCCCCAGCGCGGATCCGAGAAATCCGCGCGGACCGCCGAGTTCGTATGTCTGTGTCATCCTTCGTTCCCCTGATATCTGAAGAGGCCCCCGTTCGGGGAGCTCCGACCCTGCCTCACGACGGCGACCCGACCTCACAGCATAGCTCTTGCATATACCCCATTCTCCGAGAGAGGGGGGGGGGCAGGCAGCAGGGGGCGAAGCCCTTACGGATTACGAGAAGTTCGCGCTCGCGAGGCCACAACCCGTCGCAAATTAGAACGCGCTCGCGAGCCCCACGCCAAAACCCGTCCTACATTACGACAGACTCGCGCTGCCGAGGCTGCGTCCCTCTAAGACACGACAGCGACGTGCCCCCGAAGCAGCACTGCCTGAAACACTGCAACGAACCCGCGCGACCGAAACCACAATCAATGGCAAACTACAACGCGCTCGCGTTCCTGAAACCACAACATTTGATCAATCACAACGGGCTCGCGCCCCCGAGGCCACAAGACCTGAGAAATTACGATTTGACCGCGCTTCCACAGCCACAGTCTCTCTGTAAATCCCGAAACCACGAACCCGCCCAGCCCTGACTGCGAAACAGCGCCACCCTGTAGGAGCAGAGCGACGAGTAAACGTTTCACCCTTGAGCCGCATGGGTGCGGATCTCATGAAATACCTCGTCAATCGAAACTCAATGCCCAAACGCTGGACCTGTCAACGAAATTTGGACGTAAGATACACTCGTCCGACCTTTCCCTGGGCTTAGCCACCCCAAGAGAATAGTGAGCAAAGAAACTGAAGCACTCCCACTAACGGCGATGTGTGTTAACGGCGATGTTGGGAATATGGTCTTTGCGGTGCCGAACTCGTGCAGAACTAATTGCAGGAAATCACGAACCACAAGTTCCTACGTATAAAAAACTCGAATGTAGCGAGCAAAGACGGCACGGAGACTTGTAGGAAACCACGAACCACGGTTTCCTACAGTGGGTCGGCCACGAACCACCCCCACCTACAATGCCGCAGCCTACATCGCCGCTACCTGCATCGCCGTGAGCGTGTCTACGGCACTCACAGCAATGAGACCCCAGGCGCCCACCGCACAGACCTCGAACAAAACAGGCATGACAGGAAGCACAGCTGCTAACTGAGAGTACTGGAAGGATGAAGAATCGAGCGGCAGCACCACCGATAACCGTACCGATGAGCGGCAGCACCACCTACCGGAGGAGGGAGAGGAGAGGAGGACCACCGAGAACCGAACCGAGAAGCGAGGAACCGTTGCCTGACGGGGCCGAGCTGGGCCAAGAAAAGGGATTCAAAAACCGAACCAAACCAAACCGAAGTCGCGCAGAACCGAACCGTCTAAAACGAACCGGACCACAACCGGAACCGCACCAGAACGGGAGGCCCCCCCACACGGAAACGACAGGAGCCGAACCGCACTCCCCCGCCACCGAACTGACATCCCCGGATCTCGCCTTCGCCGCCGTCGCCGTCATCACCGCCGCCGTCGTCGTTGCCGTCGTCGCCGTCGACGTCGTCGGCGTCGTCGTCGTCGACGACGCCGACGCTCACTGACGTCGTCACCGCCGTCGGCACCATCGCTGTCGCTGTCGCCTGTCGGCAGCGGCGGCGGCGACAGCGACGACCACGACAGCGCGGCGGCCGCGGCGACAGACTCCGCTCGAGCCCTCCGGACCCCTCGGGATTCCTCCGGGCCTCCCCGAACCCTCCTGGATCTGCCTGGACCCCCCTGGAGCCCCTGCAGACTAGCCCCCTGGACCGCCCCATGCAGGACCCCCCCCCGCATCCCCCGAACCCCCCCGGACCCCCCAGACCCCTCTGGGCCCTGGGAAAAAGAATGCCGCCCAGAAGCCAGGACTGCGACCAGTCCAGGTCCCGGCCCTGGTCCGGCCGCATAACTCTGCTTCGGGAATTAATCATGCCGCCCCGAGGAACCAGGACCGTGACCAATCCTGGTCCTGGCCCTGGTCCTGCGGCACTCTGAGGATTCAGAAAAAAGAATGCCGCCCCGAGACCAGGACCGTGACCAGTTCTGGTCCGGGTCCTGGCTTGGCGGCATGATTGAGAATGGGGAATAAGAATGCCGCCCCGAGACCAGGACAGTGACCAGTCCTGGTCTCGGTCCTGGTCGGGCGGCACTGGGACACGGGAATAATAATGCCGCCCCGAAACCAGGATAGTGACCAGGTCCTGGCCCTGGTCCTGGTCCGGCAACATTATTTGGACTCGGGAAGATTAATCTTAAGTCGGGCCTGTCCCCTGCAGGGGGATCTGCAACGAAAAACAAAAAATACCCAAAAAAAAATCCAAAATGGACAAAAAATATTCAAAAAATCGTCCCCAGACTATGTTTGGACTATTTTTTAACTATTTTGGTGGAATGTTTATTTGTTCGTCAAAAATACCCCTGCAGGGGGACAGGCGTGCCGTCCCGAGACCACGACCGTGGCCAATCCTGGCCCTCGTCCTGGTCTGGCATCATTGGGACTCGGGAATGACAGTGCTGCCTGGAAAAACCAGGACCGTGACCAGTCCTGGCCCAGGCCCTGGTGTGGCGGCACCATCGGACTTCGGGAAGAAAAATGCCGCCCCGAGACCAAGACCGTGACCACTCCTGGTCCTGGTCCTGGCCCTGGACTGGCGACATCACCAGTGTCTCCGAAGAATGCCGCCGCGACCGTGACTGGTCACGGTCCTGGTCCGCAAGCGGCATTCTTGAATGTCGGCCGAGCAACGCACCCGGACCGAGCCCGAGACCCGGACTGGTCGCGGTTGCGGCGCCGGGGCGGCACCCTCAGGAAGGCCGAAGGATGCCAAGCCCCACGGAGACCCAAAACCGGGACCCTGCTGCCTCGGGGCACGCGTCTGGGGCCTCGGGCGCCCACTGAAGCCCGCCGGCCGTGGACACCAAATCTTCGACGTGTACCTGTAGCAGGTCTGACTTCAAAGAAATTGAATTGTACAACTGCTATTACCAGCCTCGAACTTATCCCTATCCCTAAGATTGGCACGCCAAAAGGCGATGACAATCTTAGGGATGCGCCCTCAAAAAATAAGGGAATCCCTAAAATCGGCATAGTGATGAGGAGATGCCCAGCATAGGGATAGGGATATGTTCCAGGCTGGCAATGCTAATCGAGAAGCTCTGGGAAGGCGATGGCCGAAACCCTCCTCTCGTTTCGACGACTCCCCAGCAATGACCGGCGATCTCCAGAGCTACCCCCGCACGTGCGACACACAGGGTCCACTTCGTATCCGCCGCCGCGCCTTTGCCGCACCGGCGCAATGGAACGCCATCAACTGTTTGAAACGGCTTCTGCAGTACTTCAACAGCCCCAGCCCCCCGAACAGCGCGCCGCCGCGCGCGCCTCCCCCCCCGACGGACCTGTTCCCTTTACAAGGTAACGGAGCCACACCACAGCGGCCGCGACCCATCGCAAAATGCCATGAGCCCGCGCTTTCGAAAGCAAGATGGCCCTAGGTGACTCGATGACGGCCCCGGGCGGCCTAGAAGCGGGCCCGATATATCCCCTGGACGGACCGCGAAGCCCTCCAGACGGTCCAAGAAAGCTCCCACAGGACCCGCAAGGCCGCTGGGCGCCTCGAAACCCCCTCCCCCAGGCCCCAGGCGCCCCGAAGCCTCCTCACCCGAGACTCCAGGCCCGCCCGCGCGCCGAGGCGATGAAAACCGCCTGTCGTTTCATATCGGCATGTGTCTTTTCTGCGAGACGTCACGCGCGAATCCTCATCCCAGATCAGAAAGTTGCCACGTGAGCAGCAATTTTCCCACTGGCTAGAGAAGTCCCCAGGCCACTCCCGGGGCCCAAACGCACCAGTTTTCGAGCTGCGTCCAGCCGCAACGACGAGGCGGGGCCCCGAGCTTCGACGATCGATCTTCGAGGCTCGACCTTCGAACCGCTCGGGCGGCAACGGGGCTGGGGAGAGAAGACGCAGATAGGAGGAGGCAGAGATGACCGAGGAGGAAGGAAGCAGGAAGGAATTGTCAGTTGAAGCGGATCCCGCTTAGACGGCCAGCGACACGCGCATAAACAGCCAAGCGCGGCAGCCCCCAGGCACAAATGCAGAATCGAGGGGCGTTTCCCCACGAGATCTGCGCAGCGCGCAACGACCGCGCAGCGAGTCGAACAACTTCCGGAAGGCCCTGCACGGCAAGCGAAGCACGGGAAGCGACCCTCACATGAAAGACGCGCGCACTGACGCACGCAGCACATGTCTTCCGACTTCGACCGCGCAAGGGGGAACGGGACTGAACGCGCAAGCAATGCGTTGCACGACGCACTGGCCACAAAGGCAAACGAAATCAGCCTCGCGGGTTCTTTGGCTTATTCTCTATACCTCGTAGATCTGGCCCAGCCTGGATCGAAGCCTTCGGAGGCCAGTCGCAAGGCATCCTCGGCGCTCTCGGAGTGTGATGGAGCGGCGCGGTAAACTGTCGTACGGCAGGTTCGTGTCGTGCCGACCCCAGCGTTGGTTTTTGACACCGCAGGGATCGTTCAACCTTGAACGATCGGCCGCTGCCACAACGTCCGATCGTTCAACATCGATCGATTCTGGGCCGCCGTCGGCGTTCAACGTTGAACGTCGGCGGCGGGGTCGCCGCCGGTCGACACGACGCGAACCTACCGTACCTATCTGTGGGCCCTCGGTGCGCCCACGTGGCCAGTCTGGGGGCGGCGGGGGCGCCCCCATGGGGCCCCCGGAGCGTCCACGCGTCGCCGTGGCACATCCACCGCAGCGGGGTCGCGCCCAAGGACCTCGAGGAGCGGTGGCTTTGGATCTGCTCCCCGCCCGCCACTCCATCTCGTGGACCGTTTGGGGGCCTCTGGGGGCCTCTTTTTCGGCCTCTCGGGGGCCTCGCGGGGCCTCCTGGGGGCCTCTGGGGCTCCCTTGGGGGCCGCTCGGGGCCTCTAGGGGGCGGAAGGCTCGAATCGTCGATTCGCGTTCCCCCTCTTGGGCCCTTTTAGGGGGTCGATATGTGGGGGGACGGCCGCCCAGTGGTCGGGCAGACGTCCATCTCCACCACTCCTCGACACACCGGGGCACGGCTCCGAAGCAGTGGACGTGGACAACACTCGGGCGACGGACCCCTCCCCCAGCGCGCCGAGCGCGCCCGGGGGGCGCCGCAGATGCCGCCACGGGGTGCAGGGCCGACCCACGAGATCGGCGCGTGCCTCCGAAAGCTTATGCTTATTCGGCGGCAAGCGAGAGGGGAAGGGAGGAGGAGGAGGCCTTCTCAGAAGCCTCGAAGTCCCCCGGCCTTCTCAGGAGCTGTCGAAGAGCCTTCCCCGAAGACACGGGAGACTCCTCAGAAGGCGCGAGGGCTCCTGAGAAGTCCCGCGCCGCCTTCTGAGAAGGCCTTCTCCTTCTCATTTCCCCCCCTCGCGCGCCGCCGATTCTGACTTGTTTCTGCTGTTTGGTAAAATGCCTGACGCTCCCTCGAGCCGAAGCCCACACACCACTCGGCGCGGGCTGGCACCGCGAGGCCCGGTCGCGACCCGGAGCCGGGTCCCACCCCCCTCCTCTTGCAGCATTCGCCCAGCCCCTGGCCCCTCTCGCGCGGCAAAGACAATTCAAGGTCGTCGTCGTCGTCGTCGTCGTCGTCGTTGTCGTCGTCGACGGTGCCGTCGTCGTCGTCGTGGCCGCCGTCGTCGTCGGCGCCGCCGCCACCGCCGCCGCAACCGCCGCCGTCGTCGTCGTCGTCGTGCAGGATCGGCGGCACCGGCCGCAAGGCCTCTCCAATACAATTCAAGGATCAAAATCTGATGGAACACCCGAATGGCGAACAAAACCAAATTGAGCACCATGGAAGAGGGACGGGAAGAAGAGGTCTTACGTCAGATGTGGCGCAAGCGCGCCGAACCTAGCTTGCCTCCTCTCTCCTCTCTCCTCTCTCCTACCCTCTACCCCTCCGTCAAGACTTTCTTTCCTGACCCCCACCGGTGCCTGTCTCGAGCAGGCCGTGCAGGGCTGGCTGTAAGAGGTCCGATCGGGGCTCCAGCAACTGCCAGCACGGGTTGTGGGACTTGATGCATTCGCATTCCGCAGAAGTGCCGAAGGGAGAAGGATGCAAATCGGCGGCGAGGGAAGGGGGAACTGAGAAGGAGAAGGCCTTGTCAAAGGTGGCGGGACTTCTCAAAGCCCTCGCGCCTTCTGAGAAGTGTTCTGCGCTTTCGGTGAAAGCTTAGAAAGCTTCTCTGAAGGCCTGGGGATGTCCGAGCCTTCTGGCAAGGCCCGCCCATTCTCACTCCCCCCCGGGCTCGCCGCCGAGCAGGGAGAAGGAGGCAGAGGAAAAGGAAGCGGAGGAGGAGAAGAGCGGCACCGACGGAAGGAGAACTCTCTGCAGGGCTCAATTCCTAAGAGGCATTCGCGTGGGCACCCTTGATGTTAGCAAATTGACCGTATGCAGTCGGCGTCCCACGAGAAGAAGACGCCAAACAAGAAACGAAGGGGCTTTTGCTGGTCACGGTGAGCCTCGGCCACGAATGGGTTGCCAAACATAAACTGAGGTCGGGCATGTCCCCCCACAGGCGGATTTTGGACGAAAAACAAAACATCCAAAACTATTCCAAAAACAATCAAACAGATTCGAAATATCGTCGCAAAAAACTAATTTTGACCATCTTTGCGTATTCCTTCTGTCGAGGGACAGGCCCGACTCAAACACAGACCTCTGTGGAGCGGCCCGAAGGCTCGAGTCCCGTCCTGGGCCCAAAGCGGTCCTCACGTCAACGTCTTCACTGCCAAGAAGGGCGCACGATGCGGGTCGACCCCAAGGGGGGTCCAGCGACGAGGGGGTTGTGCAACACTCAAGGGGCCCAAGAACACACAAATAAATGCACACTAATAACAGGACTCCCCATATTTTCTGATATTTTCTGGGTTTTTGTCTTCCCGCCCAATTCCTATACTTTCCCATCTTTTCTTGGGGATCGACGATTAATTGTGTCCGTGTGTTTTTGCTCCCTCCTGAAAGCAAAACAGACGTGCGGGGTTGCAACAGATTTGGGGCGTGCAATGAATATATCCCGGGGCGCAGAGGTATTGCTGGGCTTTCGCATGCAATACATTAGTTGCAGCGCAATGCAATACGATTCTCTGGCGCAGTACATTTGCAATACATGTGCCCAAAATCTATTGCACCACCCCCTTTCAGCTGGACCCCCCTTAGGGTCACCCAAAATGTCGACGCCTTGCGGGCGGGGCGTGGCCAGAGAAAGCGGCCAAGGATGGGCCGAAGGGGAAGGATGCAAGGGTAACCTTGGAGAAACGTTAACCCTTGCATTGCTCAGAACTCGCGACGCGGATCTCGACGCGGCCTCGGTGGGATCTGTCAACCCCCGCATGCCAATGGCGAAAAGGCGCGTGAGATGTTTGGCTGTCACCCTCCCCCTTGTCAATGGCATATTTATGTTCCGATGCCGCAACGTGTTGTGACAGTCAGTTGTGGCATCGAGCGTGCGCCCGCTGCTGTGTTGTATCGAATGTTACTGAAGCGTCCCTGCGTGATACAAACTACGAGCGATCATGTCCGATCTAATGCTGATTACAGTTCCTTACTGCGTGCGAAGGGACTTCGACAATTTCAGCATGCTGCCGACATAAGTAGCGGAGCCAAGAGGCTCCAGATCCGCGGCGAACAGGATCGGAAGGCGTCGCTCATAGTTTTTTCTCTGAGAGATGCTCTGCCGCCATCCTGGCGGCAAGGGCAAAGGCAATGGAGGACGAATGCCTCCAGGACCTACAGGTGACCCAGCTGGCGGAGACGCAGCTGCAGACGCGGCCGCAGAGGCGGCGAGGACTGCTATGCAGGGAGAAGACGCCAGCAACCGAGCAAAAGAAAGAAGCCAGCGAAACGGACGCTGGCACGAGAGCACTTGACGTACGAGACCTATTGTGACGTCATCAGAAGGGCGACGGTGTTCCGGAGGCTGTGTGCGAGGTGCGGCGCTCGTGAGCGAGGGCGCCCATCTACTCCTGCCAAGATGTGAAGCTGCCTGGCAAGCGTGATATGGTGTGATGCGTGCTTTGGAGAGTTTAGCAGGCATCCAAAGGAGGCGCTCAACGCGTACATGCTACGACACGGACTGGAGCTAAATTACGAGAGGCAGGATTGGAGCTACTGGACCTCCTGGCATGTTGGCACTTAAAGACGAGAGCAAGTACTCCACAATGGCAAACGCCGAATCTTCAGGCGCTGTGTAACAACGAACTGAGCGTGCAGGTCGTGGCAGACGCTCTCAAGAGGTCGTCTGGAGGCGAAAGCGCGGCACACAAGAAGGACATCGATCGCGTGACCAGGACCTACAAAATGTAAGAAACATGACGAGCACGGGTACTGACTTGGACGAAAAGTTCGATGTAGACAAAGATGACGCGCATTACGGCCATCACGAGGAGGAAGACCCGCACAACGACTACGGAGAAGCTTACAACGGTGATGATGCCGAGTGGTACGATGACGACGAGGAAATCCCAGAGGAGCTCGAGCAGGCCTACGAGGCGAGAGGGGTTCGCCGACTGCACGGACGCGAGGGCGAAGATGAGAGTTGGCGATGGCGAGAGGATCACATCCGGTGGCGGCCTTGATCGAAGGGCGGAGAGGTCTTGGCCCGCAAAGAGCAAGGAACACAATCAAAGGCAGCAGCGTGGAATGGGGATTCCCCGCTGCAGTGTCCCTGCGGAGAACCGCGGGGAATGCCCGGAAGCCGCAAGCAGGACATCCAACTCCACGCCCAAATCCTCCTACACATGTTCCTCCTCCAACTCCTCCCCATCCTCATCGTCCTCATCCTTTCCATTTTGCTGTGGTGTGCTGCCACCGCCCATCGGCCTCCTCCTCCTCCTCCTTCTCCTCCTCCTCATGGTTTCTGGCCCTCCATCTTCCCATCGCGCCACTGGTCGTCCTCCACCAGTGGCACCTGCCCCTGCACCTCCTCAAGCACCCCCACCCATGCATCCCCCTTACCTATCGTCCTCCTCCTCCTCCTCCTGGCGCCAGCCTGCCCGCCCTCCTCCTCCTCCTCCCTTTCCTCCTCATCGTCCTCCTCCTCGTCCCCCTGCTCCTGCACCACATCATCCTCCTTCGCCTGCTCCATTTCCTCCTCCTCCTCCCCCTCCTCCTCGTCTTCCTCCTCCTCCTGCTCCTGCTCCTCCTTTTCGTCTTCATGCCCCCCCCCCCTGCCCCCCCATCGTTCTCCTCTTGTGCTTCCTCCTCCTCCTCTTCCTCCTCCTCCTCCTCCTCCTGATCCTCCTGCTCCTCCTCGTCCTCCGCCACCTCCTCCTCCCCCTCACCTCATCCTCCTGCTCCTCCTCCCCGTCCTACTCCTGCTCTCCGTCCTCTTCTTCCTCCCCGTCCCTCTCGCGCAGCCCGAGAAAGCCGCAGGGCGGGCGCCTCGGACGCGCGGCGCCGAGCACGCGCCGGCGACGGGCGGTTGCGGATGCCCGCGCCCGCGGCCGGGCTGAAACGTATCGCCTGGTTGCGGTTGCGGTTGCGCGAGCGGGTACAAATGTGTCGCCCTGTTGCGGGTGGTTGCGCGGGCGGGTTGACATGTATTGCTTGGTTGCGGTTGCGGTTGCGGTTGCGCGGGCGGGTTGAACTGTATCGCCTGGTTGCGTTTGCACCTGCACGCTCCCACGGGCGGGTTGAAATGTGTCGTCTGGTTGCGATTGCGGTTGCGCTTGCGCGGGCTGGTTGAAATGTGTCGCCTGGTTGCGCTTGCGGTTGCGCTTGCGCCGGCGGGTTGAAATGTGTCAGCTGGTTGCGAATGGCCGTGTTGACATGTGTCGCCGGGTTGCGGTTGCGGTTGCGGTTGCGCGGGCGGGTTAAAATATCTCGCCAGGTTGCGGATGCGGTTGCGGTTGCGCGGGCGGGTTGAAACGTCTCGCCTGGTTGCGGTTTGCTTGCGGTTGTGCGGACGGGTTGAATCTCTCGCCAGGTTGCGAATGCGGTTGCGGTTGCGGGGGCGGGTTGAACTGTGTCGCCTTGTTGAGGTTGCGGTTGCGGTTGCGCGGGCGGTTTGAAAAGTGTCGCCTGGTTGCGGTTGCGGTTGCGGTTGCGGTTGCGCGACCGGGTACAAATATGTCGCCTTTCTGCGGTTGCGGTTGCCGATTGCGCGGGCGGGTTGAAATGTGTCGCCTGGTTGCGTTTGCAGTTGCGCGCGCGGGCGGGTTGACATGTGTCGCCTGGTTGCGGTTGCGGTTGCGGTTGCGGTTGCGCGGTCGGGTCGAAATGTGTCGCCTGGCTGCGGTTGCGGTTGCCAGGCTGGCTGGCGGGTTGAAATGCGTCGCTGGGTTACCGTTGCGGTTTCGGTTGCGCAGGCGGGTTGGAATGCGTCGCCTGGTTGCGGTTGCGGTATCGGTTGCGGTTGCGCGGGCGGGTTGAAATGGGCCGCCTGGTTGCGGTTGCGGTTGCGCGCGCGGGCAGGTTGGAATGTGTCGCCAGGTTGCGGATGCGGTTGTGGTTGCGCAGGCGGGTCGGAATGTGTCGCCTGGTTGCGGTTGCGGTTGCGTATGCCCCGGCGGGTTGACATGTGTCGCCAGGTTTGGTTGCGTTTGCTCGGACGGGTTGAAATGTGTCAACTGGTTGCGGTTGCGGTTGCGGTTGCGCGGGCGGGTTGAAATGTGTCGCCGGGTTGCGGTTGCGGTTGCGGTTGCGGTTGCGGTTGCGAGTTAAACTGTGTCGGTTGCGGTTGCGCGGTCGGGTTGACATGTGTTGCCTGGTTGCGGTTGCGATTGCGGTTGCTCAGGCGGGATGACTGTGTCGCCTGGTTACGGTTGCGGTTGCGGTTGCGCGGGCGGGTTGAAATGTGCCGCCTGGTTGCGGTTGCGGTTGCAGTTGCAGTTGCGCGGGCGGGTTGAAACACGTCGCTGGGTTGCGGTTGCGGTTGGGGTTTCGGTTGCGCGGACGGGTTGAGATGCGTCGCCTGGTTGCGGTTGCGGTTGCGATTGCGTTTGCGCGGACGGTTTGAAATGTGTCGCCTGGTTGCGGTTGCGCGCTCCCGCGGGCGGTTTGAGATGTGTTGTCAGACGTGCTCTCCTGACGTTCGATCAGTCAATCAGTCAGTCCGTCAGTCAGTCAGTCAGTCAGTCACCGGCGGGCACGGAATTTCACCCGGCTCCGCCGGGAAAACGAACAGGAAAAGGAAAACGACCTGGGAAACCGAGCAGAGGAAAGACGAAAGGCAGATACGGCGGCAGGAAGCCGCACGGAAGTGCAACAACAACAACAACAACAACAACAACAACAACAACAACCATCACTTTACCCGAACGCTCAGTGTTCTCACCAGTGCCAGGGTTTTCATGCGACGCCAGCCAATACCCCCACTTTGTGGGGGGGCAGTGCAAGCTCTACCAAATATCCACACGACTCTTCGCCACCACCCACACCCAGCTTCCCGCCCTATGACGTTCGGACACTTCACTTCGTGGCCTGCGGACGACCGTGGCTACTACACTGGCGTGGAGTACACACCCACAGAAGTTGTTAAGCCTACGTTCGTACACCCACAGAAGTTGTTAAGCCTTGTTAACCCACAGAAGTTGTTAAGCCTTCCACAGAACATCTGTTGCATATGATGCATATGGTACATGATACACATGATACACATGATACGTACTCACAAGATAGTTGATCACATCTTTAGGGCAAATTCCTGAGGGATGTGGGAATACACAAGAGAGAGAGGATATGGTTGTCCCGATGGTTGTCTCGATGGTTGTCCCGATGGTTGTCCTGATGGTTGTGGTTGTCCCGATCGTTGTCCCGATGATTGTCCCGATGGTTGTCCTGATGGTTGTGCTTGTCCCGATCGTTGTCCCGATGACTGTCCCGATGATTGTCCCGATGGTTGTGCGCGAAGAAAAAACGAATATGTCCCGCATGGTATTATTTGACAGGGATGATGGCCCTGGCAGGTGCGCAACCGTTGTCGCAGAAGTTCGAAAAAGTTGCTCGCAAAAGCCCGTTTGACAGAAATGTTTAAAAAGTGTTGGGTTTCCTACGAATCCGCAAGAGCGCGCGGGATGAGATTTTGACATTTTTTTGTTGAAAAACCATTGGTTTTTTGATGTTTTTATGTTAAAATCGCTCCGAACACTAAGCTTTTGGAAGGATTTCGTCTTGCGCGCGCGAATGTCCACTTTACCTTATTTTTTGCAAGGGATTCTTGAAATTTGATTATATTAGAACAAGAAATGTCATTTTATAGTGTTTTTTGCAAGGGAAAGCGGGGGGGAACAAAACAACCGGATCTTGATCACATCGAATTACCTGAGGCTTCCTCACGAAAATGATGAAAATGTAGCTGCGGCCTAGGCGGCGCAGGGGGGCCGTGCACCAGGGGTCCCAACAATAATTATCCTTTAGAATTAATAATGTTCAACAACGCAAAAAGGACGACACGCTGATGGCACCCCCAAGACGCGCGGAGCAGGAGCTTCCCAGCCGCACGGGCCGAGGTTCAAGGCACGACGCGACGGAGGAGGCACCGTGGTCGCAAAAAGGATGCTCGAGGCCCCGAGACGCATCGGCAGAGGCACCGTGCAAGACGAAGACGGCGACAGGAAGATGGAGGAAATCGTCCTGGCTTCGGGGACAGGAGTTGGCGACAGTGGAACTACGAAGCCGGTCATACGTTTGGGCGATTGGCCCGCCCGTAGCAGGTCACATCCCTAAGCCTGGCTGAGGAGATCACGACGGAGGTGAGGGAGGCGAGGCGAGCGCAAAAAATACGTCCTGACAACTGCCCGCGAGGGTCCCGGCGGGGGCGCGGGAACGCCGAAACTCACTTCTCGATGGTGCTATTGTTCCTGTGTCGTTCTTCCCTTTTTCTGCTGGATGCTCTGCAACAGCTAATCTGGTCTTCCAGTGACGGTGTAAAGCTCGCAAGCGCGCTTCACGTAGCGGGCGCTTCTCGTCAGGGTCTCGAGGATACCAAGAACGGCGGATTGTCGTCCGCCTCCACTGCGCCCTCCTCCGTGTCAGTATTCTCCTGCTCGTCATCTTCCTTCTCCTCGGCGTCGCCGTCGGAATCGTCGCCGGCGTCATCGTCGTTCGTCTCCTTTATGACATGCTGCTCTGGGGGCCTACGCGGCTCTGTGCGAGAGGCGATGACAGCACGGAACCGGCCCATCTCGAGAGTTTCAGATCGGTGAGCGGGTGTACTTCCGGAAGCGAGATAAGGGTGAGAGCGACCTCATCAAGAGCTACTGGGAAAGACCCGACATGATGACCCAGGTCGAGCACGCAGATGACCCCGACAGGCTCAGGCAAGCAGTGATAGGGTGCGTGCATGGCAACACGCTGCTCAGGACGACGCATGATCAGCTGAGAGGGCAATCACAAGAAGGACTACACGAACGCGAAAGCAAGGACGACGACTACGGAGTATCCCCATCGACGGCAGAGAGGGCCCTCGAGAAACTGAAGACCATCAGCGGACACATCAAGTACAAGAATTACGTGGGCGGGCCTATGGGCCGACCAGAGCACTACCAGGACAAGCGCATCCCGGACGGCAGACGGCATGGACCCCAAGGGAGTCGGCACACGGACGGCAAGGTGGGGGAATCGCACGGCGACGAGATGCGCGACGCGAGCGACCAGAACGGAACACAGAGGCGAAGAGTGAGGAGCCAGAGGCGAATCAGGAGAGTGGTGTGCTGAGACATGAAGGACATTTGCAGCATGCACCACCAGAAGCTGAGACGGCAAACCCGGAGCAAGCGGCACCACCAGAGGCGGATGGCTAAGCACCGGCACCCACAGAAGCGGAGCCCGCCGAGCAGCAAGAGACACACAACACCGGAGAGAAACGCAAAAGCAGAAGAATCACGAGATGAGCTGTTGGAGAGCATCAGCGCGGCCAAAGGGTCAGACGGACTGCGACCGGTGGCTAAGCGGCCGAGGTCCACACCCCTGGAGGCGCCGACGAGCGCAGGCGACAGCGGCAACGACGAGCTGCTGCTGATCTACGAGAGCGAAAGGACGATCTGCCCGACGAGCGCGGCGAAGAGGGACGCAATTGTGTCGAGGCCAGGCTGACAGACGAGGAGTGGAGGCAGTTCGACGAGGCGAACACTGTTCTCCCTCCAGACTCCGAGAACGATGAAAACTGCCGGCTTCCCAACTGATGGGAAGGGTACTCCACCGAGCAGAACCTGTTGTGCATCCGCCCTCGGCTGCAGAGCCAGCCGAAATCGTGCTGCAGAGTTCGACGAGGCGAAGACTGAGGCACTCGTGCCCCGGATCGAGACGAAGGCACGGCAAGCTGTCGAGGAGGAGTCAGCGGATGCCAGAGAGGCGTGTCCAATGATTGGCCGGCGAGCAAGGGGGGGAAATTAGAAGGAGAAGGCCTTCCCGGAAGGCGGCGGGACTCTTCAGAAGCATTCGGGACTTCTGAAAAGTCATGTGTCTTCGAAGAAGGCTTAGAAAACTTCTCAGAAGGCCAGGGGGACTTCCGAGCCTTCTGAGCAGGCCCGCCCCTTCTCACTTCCCCCCTCGCTCGCCGCCGAAATGAGCTTGCTGCTCCAGCGGAAGATGAAGGACGGCGCTCGAGAGGCAAACCCGAGGGCAAGCCCGAGAGGGTGATCCTGCAGGGACTCCATCCGGATATGGGGTGACGGGCGCACGAAGATCTAGAGGTCGAGCCCGACGACCTGACGAGGCGGACGAGATATCCCGTCCTGCGCATCATCTTGTCCCGGCAGTCCTGGAGGACGGCAGCAGACTGCCTGCCAGATCACCCCAACCCGACCGGAAGACCCCAAGATTTCGGGTTTGGGGGGGCGACGGGTTCCACGTGCGTTTTATCGCTGCTCCCCGACGCCGACGCCCCCCCCCCCACACTGGGAGTGGAGGGTAGACTGGAGCCTTCGGGTGGGGCCGGGGTGACTTGGCGGGCGCGTGGTGAGTACAGCGGCGGGGCGTCAAGCGAGCGAGCCGCTCCAGAGTCCAAGGGCAACGTCGCGAGGAAGGCGCGCGCGGAGACTCGGCAGGCCTACGACAGACACACGACGACGCCTGGCCCAAATGATGGGACTGCGGGAGGGCGAGGTTCTCCGATACGGAAAACACACGACGATGCCTGGCCAAGATGACGGGGCTGCAGGGGGGCGAGGTTCTCCAGCACGAAGGACATACGACGACGCCTGGCCAAGATGACGGGACTGCGGGAGGGCGAGATTCTCCAGATGTTGAGACCCTCGTTCGGCGACCTGGGGGTCGGCGGATTGGCGCAAGCCTCTGAACAGAGTCGGGATGGCGATAATGGCAGACACCGAGGAAGGCATGGATAATCGTTCGCGGCCGCTGCAGGCAAGGGTTGAACAGTGTATATCGGATGTGTCGACACCACGAGACTTCACCATACAGACTCTCACTGAACCCTGAAGGATTTGCAATGGTTACGTACACCGGAGGGAAGACTGCAACAGGGGGGCCAGAAGGGAAGGCAGTGAACACAGGAGGGGTCAAACCGAGCGGGGGGAAGACTTGAGGGAACTGGACTGCGAGCAGGGAGGAGACTACCAAACAGCACAACGGCACACTGAACTATAAGTTACATCACACGGCTTGAAAGCGGGACGTCACCCCAACATGATGCATTCAAGCGAACGACTCGTCTGCAAATGAGCATGCTTGGGGATGGCCACAGCGGATGTCGCAGAAGCGTGCTATGCGCGACGACAAACGCTATGGAGCTGACAGGATATCAGAAGTGCGACTGGCAGAAATCTCAGAGACTGAGAGCAGACAAGTCAAGCGTCACCGAATAGGTAACATGAGTTTACGGTAATGGAGTACTCGTGCGTACATCCTGGCAGCGGGCCGAACAAGCGCTCTCTCCGAGCTGCATTCCCCTCGCGGCATGTCCCCTTTCCGTGGCACAGCGCACGCGTTCGGGCATTAGCAGAGATGGATTGCCACCCGCAGCTGCGATGGTGCTGTGGCTCTGCATGGCTTCAACCAAAAGAGACTGACGGCTGAAAGAATGCCACGTCTGACACAATGCACATCGTATTCAAACCATAAGGTTAGGTCGGGCAGGGCCTCCTACATTCGGATGTTGGGCGAAAAATAAAAGTACCCCCCAAAATATCCCCAAAAGAATCAAAATTATCCCAGTGCGACCCTACCTAGGAGTTGGAACCCCTAGGAAAGCAGCATGAGTAGTAACAGTAACGCTAAGCTAAAGCTAAGCTAAAGCTAAGCTAAAGCTAAGCCACAGCTAAGCTAAAGCTAAGCTAAAGCTAAGCTAAAGCTAAGCTAAACGCTAAGCGAAAGCTAAGCTAAAGCTAAAGCTGAGCAACAGCTAAGCTAAGGCTAAGCTAAAGCTAAGCTAAAGCTAAGCTAAAGCTAAGCTAAAGTTAAGCTAAAGTTAAGCTACAGTTAAGCTCAAGCTAAGCTACAGCTAAGCTCAATCTAAGCTAAAGCTAAGCTAAACGCTAAGCGAAAAGCTAAGCGAAACGCTAAGCGAAACGCTAAGCTAAAGCTAAGCTACAGCTAAGCTAAAGCTAAGCTAAAGCTGAGCTAAAGCTAAAGCTAAAGCTAAAGCTCCCAGGGGACTGGGGGGAACCGCGGGGCGGGGACCGGGGGAACCGCCCGGGGCGTGTAGCACTGCCCGGCCCCTTTAAGCTAAGAGAGTAAGAACCCTTCTAGGCAGAGCCTAGGTAGGGAAATAGTCTAACAATCGTCCCCAGGCTATTTTTGACTATTTATGAATATTCTTCCTGTAGAGGAACATGCCCGACTCAACAATAAGGAGCACTTCGTTCTCCTGGCGAACCCCTGCAAACCTGTCGGTCACCAGCACCCGTAAAGGGCAAGGTCCTCAACAGCTCCACGAGCCATGGAGCTGCCCAACCACACAGCACTCGGAACCCGACTGAGAAGACGAACCCCTTCCCCCACTCATCGTCAGTATCCTCTTTATTAATACTGTTATTAATGTTATTCGTCGTCGTATCATATTACTGCTCGTATTCGCATGATTATTCACAACACTGCTATTATTCGCATGATTCCTCTTCTTCCACTTCTTTCTCCTGTTCCTCTTCTTCCTCTCCTTCCTCCTCCTCCTCCTCCTCCTCCTCCTCCTCCTCCTCCTCCTCCTCCTCCTCCCCCTCCTCCCCCTCCTCCCCCTCCTCCCCCCGTGGCAGACAGGCGCGCCCCCTCCGTCAACCCCAGGCTGCCGCAGCTGGAAATTCGCGCGCACGCAGCCCGGCTGCTTCTCGCAGGCCTTCGATGCCCTCAGCCCCGCTCCGCGGCAAGCCTGGCCATCCTCGGCCTCGTGCAGCCGAGCGACGAGAAAACGACTCCGGAGAGAACGGTTTCAAAAAACACGTCTCCTCGTCCTCCTCCCTCGTCCTCCTCCTCCTCCTCCTCCTCCTCCTCCTCCTCCTCCTCCCCCTCCTCCTCCCTCCGCCGCCGCCTCCTCCTCCTCCTCCTCCTCCTCCTCCTCCTCCTCCTCCTCCTCCTCCTCCTCCTCCTCCTCCTCCTCCTCCTCCTCCTCCTCCTCCTCCTCCTCCTCCTCCTCCTCCTCCTCCTCCTCCTCCTCCCTCCTCCCTCCTCCTTCTCCTCCTCCCCCATCCTCCTCCTCCTCATCCTCCACCTCCTCCTCCTCCTCCTCCTCCTCCTCCTCCTCCTCCTCCTCCTCCTCCTCCTCCTCCTCTATCTGCTCCATCTCCTCCATTTCACCCATCTCCTCCTCCTCCTCCTCCTCCTCCTCCTCCTCCTCCTCCTCCTCCTCCTCCTCCTCCTCCTCCTCCCCCTCCCTCTCCTCCTTCTCCTCCTCCTCTCCTTCTCCTCGTATTATATCCTGCTCCCGCTCCTCCATCGAGAGGGAACTGGGGCGGCGAGCCCCGGGGGAAAGGCAGAGGGGGCAGGCCTTCTCTGAAGACTCCTAAAGCCCCTGGCCTCCTGAGGAGCTCTCTGAGCCTATCCGAGGCCCCGCCGCCTTCCT
>CAUYUJ010014690.1:343586-384058 GCA_963575745.1 Prorocentrum cordatum
GCTCCTCCTCCTCCTCCTCCTCCTCCTCCTCCTCCTCCTTCCTCTCCTCCTCCTCCTCCTCCTGCTCCTCCTCCTCCTCCCCTCCTCCTCCTCCTCCTCCTCCTCCTCCTCCTCCTCCTCCTCCTCCTCCTCCTCCTCCTCCTCCTCTGCGCCCTCCTTGCCCTCCTAGGCACTTCTTCTCCTCTCGCATCCCCCTCTCCTTCTCAGAACACCGCACCCTCTGGCACGCCGAGGCATGGCGAGTGGAGTGCCGAGTGCTGTCCGGCAGGGCTTCCATGAGTCTCCGACTCCTGAGAGAGACACCCCTTCTTCCAGGTCACGCCTCCTCGCATGCACTAGCGCAGGCACGGGCCCCTCCCGCGGCTTCCAGGAGGCCGCGCTGACGCCTCCGTGGGGTTCGCAGGCTCCCCGAGGTCTCCAAGACGGCGGCGGTGGCTCGCCGTAGGCTGGCCGGCGTTTCGGCGGCGGCAGCAGCAGCGGGGCATCGGCGGCATCGGCGGCAGTGGCACGGACTCGGCCCGGTCTCGTCGAAAGATCAAACACTGCCCCCATTCCGGGGAGGGTGCTCCGGTAGCCGCAGCGCGGAGCCGCGCGGGGCACCCATGCCTTGCCGACAGCTGAGGTCCGCGAAGGGAGGATGCGTTAATAGGGGAGGTACATCCACAGGAGACCAGACATTGAGGCATGTCTACCAACTTCTAGGACTGTCCAAAGACATGTGCCCACGTAACGGTATTCCTCCTCCTCCTCCTCCTCCTCCTCCTCCTCCTCCTCCCCCTTCCCATCTCTCCCCCCCCCTCCTCCTGCTCGGCCCTCCTCCCCCCTGCTCGTCCTCGGTCTTCTTCTCCTGGTGTCCGCACGCTTCTTCAGCCATTCTCACCCGCTCGCCGAAACAGCATCTGCCCTTCCCGCGCCGTCACCCCTTCCCCCGCCGTCGCGCAGTCGTCTGGGTTCAGGACGGTGATGGCCTCAGGGTCAGTATTTGAGCAGGGATGGACGGTCGCATCGGGAGATCCCTGCATGCGTTCACCACCGAACACTGAGCTCAACGGAAGGCAAAGGACGGGTTGGCAAAAAGGCACGGCGAAATGCCCCGATGCGTCTTCGTCATGGATGGCCAGCGTGGCACTCGTATCCAGACACATTGTGTTATAACGCGGAATGTGTATTGTGCAATCGTTATTGCTCTGCTACTCATTCATATTCTTACCCAGTTACTGACGCACGTATTCCTACTCTCACTGTCACGACCACCATCGTTTTCACTTCGATGGTCACCCTGACTGTTCCTGACTACCAAACAGCGCGCCTAGATTGACACCCAAATATCAACCAAAAGCACGGAAAGCATGTTCCAGCGCAAGTTCCGCCGACAGTTCCGCCCTCCCCCGAACCCCCATCCAAACAAACATCAACTGGATTTGTTGTAGAAGCAGTCACGGGCCAATGATGATCAAAGCGAATAGTTCGATAAGTTCCTCCATCCCTGCGACTGTCTGCAAACCCACCGACTGGGGTCGCTTTGTGTGCGTGTGGGGGGGGGGGGGGGGGAAACGGGGGCGCCCTTCATGGTGCCCCCCGATCATTCCCCAAACGACCTCGTGCAACTGAATTGGATTCGCTCCCTCTTCGCCGAAAGCGACCGCTCTCGTCTGGACAAGCAGGCCGATGTCTGGGTCTAGAGGACGCCGCAACGAAACAGGAGGATGATCGGGTAGAGCCAACGCGCAGATGCCTTCCCCCCTCGCCCCGTCCTCTCCCCCCTCCCCCCTCGTCCCTCCCCCCTGTGTACAGTCAACCCGCAGAGTGAGTAAGGATGCGCGATAAGGATGCAAGGCCCTTGGACGCCCATCTCGGGGCGTTTCGAGCCGGGCGCGGCCAACGAAAGTGTCCAAGGATGGACCCAGGAGGCAAGGATGCAAGGGTACCCTTGGGAAGGCTGCCTATCCTTACTCTGCGGGGCGACTGTAAAGAGAAAGGAGGAGAGGGCAAGAAGGGGAACTTTGACATGACCAACGAGGAGGGGGCGATCTAAGCCTGCTCGGGGCTTGATCATCGGGGGGAAAGGCCCGACCACGCCCGGGCAATCCCCTTTTTTCTGGTGTGGCTAAGGTTTCCTCCCCCCTCCTCCTATGCCCCCACCTCCTCGCAATTCCCTTTCTATGTGTCCGCCCATCTTGCCCGCTCCTCCGCCGGCCTCACCCCCGACTGCCTCCGTGATGGCCAGCTTGCGCCAGTTCCCGCAGCCCGTTTTCCGCCCCGAGCCGCGGCGGCTTCGGTTCGGGCGTGGACGAAGAGCTGGACCCGGACTTGCAGCGTCGAGACTTCTTCGAGAAGGAAGGCAACATTAAGGCGAAAGCGGGATCAATGCAGACTCGGATGAGGATGAATCGGGGATCTCTGAGGGCCGGCGGGTCTGAAACATGCATCGGCCGCCGTTATGGATTGTTCTGAAATCTTTCCCGAACGCCCTGGACCGAATTATCCAGAAAGTCGTCCAGGCCAACCTAAGAGCAGTTTAGGGAAGCCATGGCCTCCTGGTTACTGTCTTGCCGAATGTAGATGCAAAAAATTAAGGGTCAGCCAGAAAACCCTGACCACAGATGGGGTACGCTTTCTTATACTCATAGGCCAGCCTACAAGGGCCAGGTTTCCGACACCTTATCACACGAATAAACAAGCTGGACAATAAGAGTTCATGCTAAACCCGAGAAAAACCGTGCAACAAGCACGAGGGCCCATAGTACCGAAGTGGTTCGGGGTAAACCCAAAAAAACCTGGGCTGCAACCCTAGAACTGCCACACTATGCTGCTTCTTTGGATGCTGCACTCTGCCGTTCACGTGACTCCCCCCTCACTCTTCCACTCTTAGTCACCTCTCCACTTCTCTCTATGCTACACGCTCTCACAGTAGTACTCTAAGGGCGCGTTGGAATGCGCAATGCTCACTTGGTTTGCTGCCCGTCTGCACTTTGGCGGAAAAAGGCACCACTTTGTTGTAGCTGCCCCCTGTCCTACATGGCTCCAAGCCACAAGGCCCCCGCCAGCAGCTACGACTACGATTGCGACGACGACTAGTTCGTCACTGTGCCTCAGGAGCAATATTTTGGAAAATCTTGGCCAGCCTTGCCTGAGCCAGCCCTAAAACAAGTATGACCTGCCTACTCTGATTGCTATACTTGGAATGGCGGGTTGGTGGTGGTTTACGGGCAGGGTGGGGCGGTGGGCGAGGGAAGACCGCCTACACTTTGACTGCCACGGAGGGACCGTCGCTCACACTGCGACACGTCCTGCATCCCATGTTTATCCTTGCCATCCGAGGCGGCACTGCCAGTGAAACATCATTGTGGGTATGACTTACTGGGGTTCTTACTTACTGAGGGCACCTACTACTAAGGTCAGTGCCGACCTCGAGGACCTGGCGGGCGCCTACTCTTTCGTCTCGTATTCTCCGCTGTTTTCTCTGGTTCAGGTTCTGCGGCGCCCGCCAGGTCTTCTTGCGCCGAGTCGTCCACCTGCACGTCTGTCCTATCACACACTGCACAGACGCCACAGCGTTCACGCTCAAGTCGGTCTGACGCTTTTTTATTATTAATATTAATACTAATACGAATAATAAACGATAATGATGATACTAATAACAATAATAATAAAAATAATAATAATAATAATAACAATAATAATAATAATAATAATAATAATAAAAAAAAATAATAATAATAACATTACTATCATTAATAGTACTAATAATATTGATAATTATTTGTATAACGATGATAACAATAACAATAACAATAATAATACTAATACGAATACGAATACTAATAATAATACTCATAATAATAATAATAATCATAATCATAATAATAAGAAGAAGAAGAAGAAGAAGAAGCAGAAGAATGGATTATACATATACATAGAAAAGGGCGCCGACGGGACCGAGAACGCGCGGGCGAGGCCCGGGGGCGAGAAAACGCAGAGGGGCAGAGCACCGCGGCTTGCGGCGAGCCCGCGGCGGCGGAGCGCGCGGCAGCGCGACGTGGACAGGGTACTTGACCACCGAGTCGCCGCCGCCAGTCGTGCTCGCAGTCGCCCCGGTCCCGTTCGCCCCGACGCCGCCTCGTGAGGGCAGCAGCGGGGGGGGGCGGAGGGAAGATGCTTCCCTCCCCCCCCAATTCCTCCCTCCCTCCTCCGCCCTCCTCTACCTTCTCCGCCCTCCTCCCATCGTCGGCCCACCTCCCCACCTCCCCAGCTCTCCTCCTCCTCCCCCTCCTCCTCCTCCTCCTCCTCCTCTCAACATCCTCCTCAACATCCTCCTCAACAACCTCCTCCTCCTCCTCCTCCTCCCTCCTCCTCCTCCTCCTCCTCCTCCTCCTCCTCCTCCTCCTCCTCCTCCTCCTCCTCCTCCTCCTCCTCCTCCTGGGGCCCCACGCACAAGCGGGCTCCGCGCCGAGTGCTGCGGGCCCGGGGTCGCGAAGCTCCTCCTCTAGTTGCAGGGCTTCCCTGAGCGCGGGGAAGTGGGGCTCCTCCTCCTCCTCCTCCTCCTCCTCCTCCTCCTCCTCCTCCTCCTCCTCCTCCTCCTCCTCCTCCTCCTCCTCCTCCTCCTCCTCCTCCTCCTCCTCCTCCTCCTCCTCCTCCTCCTCCTCCTCCTCCTCCTCCTCCTCCTCCTCCTCCTTCCTCCTCCTCCTCCTCCTCCTCCTCCTCCTCCTCCTCCTCCGTTTGGGGGCCCCCGGATCCTCCCACACCACCACCTCGTCGGCCACCATTATGTGCGCACCCGGGGGCGTGCGAAGGTCGATCCTGAGGACGCCCTGTGACTTGTGAGAGCGGTGCACCAAGACGAAGCCAGGACAAGGATCCGATGGCCCCATTGTGGGGCCACCAGGCTGCAGGGTGAGGGGTGCTGCTCCCTGCACCAGTGGCAGTTTCAAGTCTCCTATGTTACATGTCCTGCTTGCTACTTCCTTCCTATTGTAAAAGTGTTGAAGTCCGCGCGAGAGGGGGGGACAGAACCAGCAGTTTTACCACGCCCACATGGCATACCCTGAATTCCGGGGGGGGCACGGGAAACGTAAAAATTAGTAAGATTCGTGTGCCCGAAGCCATATACCCCTAATGAATTACGCCATCTTCGCGTCCCCGAAGTCACCACAAACCTTCGTAAGTTACTCAAGTGTTGTGTCCCCGAGGCAACAAACCCTTACACATTACACGAGTTCGCGTCCACGTAACCAGAATCCCTTATACATTTTACGATGTTCGTGTCCCCGAGGCCTCAAACCCTCGCAAATTGCTCAATGATTGCGCTCACAAGGTAACAAACTGTTGTAACTTACACCATGTTCGCGTCCACGGGGCCATAAACCCTCGCACGTTACGCCGTATTCGAATTGCCGAGAGTGCTCCAAGGCGCCCGAAGATGATTCCAAGACGGCCCAAGAGGGCCCCAAAAGGCCCCAAGAGCGCTCCAAGAGGCCCCCCGAAAGAGCCCCAAGAGGCCTGTCCATTTAAGGATGTTGGCCTTCTCGCATTTTCGGCTTTCCGACGCTCCAAGATGGCTCAAGAAGCTCCCAACACCGCCCCAAGACACCCCAAGACGCCTCCAAGCAGGCCCCAAGCCGGCCCGAGGGGCCTCACAGATGGCCCAAGAAGCGCTCCGGGAAGCCCCGAGAAGCCCCCAGCAGGCCCCAAGGGGCCCCAAGAGGCGCCCAAGACGCGCCAAAGAGGCCTTCAGGAGGACCCCACGAGGCCACAAGAGGCCCCGGCGCCCAAACCGCCTCCAAGAGGCCCCCGAGAGGCTCCCCACGACACCCCAACACATATACAAGAGGCCTCAGTCCCACAACCCAGGCACGGTGGCAGGATGGGCCGAAGGCCACTAGGATCCGCCGCCCCCTGTCGATTCATCGCAGGGGTGCCTGGCGTGCTGGACTTTTACGGTTTTGGTTTTGGCTCTTTTTCCAGAAGAACTCCCCCTGGCGCTTCGGCCCGTCCCGCCGGGGTCCAGGGAGGATTGCCCAGGAGCGCAAACTCCACGAACAGTCCTCCCTGAAACGTTTGGTTTGGTTTTGGTTCGTTTTCCAAAAGAATCGAAAACGCCTACGGCGAATCACCGCCGCCCCCTGCCTTTTTGGAAGCGCCTATGTGGCCGAACGTTGAGGCCAGACCTGCCAAGCCATCGGACCATGTCTTCCCCGAATCGGTTTGGAAAGCCTTCGGGGAACACGTGGGCATCTTGAAGGTCATCTTAGCCGTCTTGGAGGCCTCTTGGGCGATCTTTCGGCGATCTTTGGGGGCTCTTGGGCCGTCTCGGGCCGTCGAAAGGCCGAAAAGAAGGAAATGTCAAAATCCGTCCAAAACTTCAGGACAATCCATGTGTTTGGCCTCTTCTGGACTTCCTGGAGGCCCTCTCGGGGGCCTCTTGGGTCGTCTTTGGCCAGCTTCGAGCCAACTTCGGCCATCTTGGTGGGTTCCTGGCACGTCTAACGCCGTCGGGAACCGTCTTGGGGGCCTTTCTGGGCCAAGGGGGGACCCTCTTGGGGCGCTTTGGGGCCGTCTTGGAGGCCATCTTGGGCGTCTTGGAGGCCATCTTGGGCGTGCTGGAGGCCTCTTGGGCCGTCTTGGGGCCCTCTTGGGGCCATCTTGGAGTCCCCTTGGGCCGTCATGGGGCCCTCTTGGGGGCCTCTTGGGCGATCTTGGGGGCCTCTTGGGCCGTCTGGGGCCGTCGGAAAGCCGAGAAGAAGCGAATTCCAAAATCCTTCAAAAACCTAAAGAATATAAATGATTTTGGCCTCTTCGGGCCCTCCTGGAGGACCTCTTGGAGGCCTCTTGGGCCGTCTGAGAGGCATCTGGGGGGCCTCTTGGGCCGTCTTGGGCCGTCGTGGACTCTCTTGGGCCGTCTTGGAGGCCGTCTTGGACCATCTTGGGCGGACTTGGAGGCCATCTTGGGCCATCTTCGCGATTTGTTTAGGATGTCCCGGGCGAAACGGCCGTTTCAGGGAGGACTGTTCGTGGAGTTTGCGCTCCTGGGCAATCCTCCCTGGACCCCGGCGGGACGGGCCGAAGCGCCAGGGGGAGTTCTTCTGGAAAAAGAACCAAAACCAAAACCGAAAGGATCCAGCACTCCAGGCACCCCTGCGATGAATCGACAGGGGGCGGCGGATCGAAGACGCCTACGGCGAACCACCGCCGCCCCCTGCCTTTTTGGAAGCGCCTACGTGGCCGAACGTTGAGGCCAGACCTGCCAAGCCATCGGACCATGTGTTCCCCGAATCGGCTTGGAAAGCCTTCGGGGAACACGTGGGCATCCTGAAGGTCATCTTGGCCGTCTTGGAGGCCTCTTGGGCGATCTTTCGGCGATCTTTGGGGGCTCTTGGACCGTCTCGGGCCGTCGAAAGGCCGAAAAGAAGGAAATGTCAAAATCCGTCCAAAACTTCAGGACAATCCATGTTTTGGGCATCTTCTGGCCTTACTGAAGGCCCTCTTGGGGGCCTCCTGGGCCGTCTTGGGCCAGCTTCGAGCCAACTTCGGCCATGGGTTTCTGGCACGTCTGACGCCGTCGGGAGCCGTCTTGGGGGCCTTTCTGGGCCAACGGGGGACCCTCTTGGGGCGCTTCGGGGCCGTCTTGGAGGCCATCTTGGGCGTCTTGGAGGCCATCTTGGGCGTGTTGGAGGCCTCTTGGGCCGTCTTGGGGCCCTCTTGGGGCCATCTTGGAGGCCACTTGGGCCGTCATGGGGCCCTCTTGGGGGCCTCTTGGGCGATCTTGGGGGCCTCTTGGGCCGTCTGGGGCCGTCGGAAAGCCGAGAAGACGCAAATTCCAAAATCCTTCAAAAACCTTAGGAATATCAATGATTTTGGCCTCTTCGGGCCCTCCTGGAGGACCTCTTGGAGGCCTCTTGAGCCGTCTGAGAGGCATCTGGGGGGCCTCTTGGGCCGTCTTGGGCCGTCGTGGACTCTCTTGGGCCGTCTCGGAGGCCGTCTTGGACCATCTTGGGCGGACTTGGAGGCCATCTTGGGCCATATTGGAGGCCATCTTGGGCCAACGTGACCATCCTGGAGGCCATGTTGGGCAGTCTTGGAGGAAGAGTTGGGATTGGGCGATGGCGCGTGCGTCTTACGGGTCTTGGGGGGCGCCCGGCGGGACGGGCCGGCCCCCACTGGGAGAGTTCTGTTGGAGAAAGAACCAAAACCAAAACCGAAAGGATCCAGCACGCCAGGCACCCCTGCGATGAATCGACAGGGGGCGGCGGATCGAAGACGCCTACGGCGAACCACCGCCGCCCCCTGCCTTTTTGGAAGCGCCTATGTGGCCGAACGTTGAGGCCAGACCTGCCATCGGACCATGTGTTCCACGAATCGGTTTGGAAAGCCTTCGGGGAACACGTGGGCATCTTGAAGGTCATCTTGGCCGTCAGACGGCCTCCAAGAGGTCCACATAGGCGCTTCCAAAAAGGCAGGGGGCGGCGGTGATTCGCCGTAGGCGTCTTCGATCCGCCGCCCCCTTTTGATTCATCAAAGGGGTGCCTGGCGTGCTGGACCCTCTCGGTTTTGGTTTTGGTTCTTTCTCCAAAAAAACTCCCCCTGGGGCTCCGACGCGTCCCGCCGGCAACCCGGAGGAGGTGGTTGCCAACGGTTTTCCAGCCCCACAAGGCCCAAAGATGGCCTCCAAGACGGCCAAGATGCCTCCAAGACGGCCAAGATGGTTTCCAAGACGGCTCAGATGGTCCCAAGATGCCTCCAAGACGGCCCAAGATGTACCCAAGACGGCCTAAGATAGCCTGACGATGGCCCAAGACGGCCCAAGAGGCCCCCAAGAGGCCTCCAAGACGGCCCAAGAGGCCTCCAAGAGGTCCTCCAGGAAGGCCCGAAGAGGCAAAATTATTGATTTTCCTTTGGTTTTTTGAAGGATTTTGTTTGACATTTGCGCCTTTTCGGCTTTCCGACGGCCCCAGACGGCCCAAGGGACCCCCAAGATCACCCCAAGATCGCCCAAGAGGCCTCCAAGATGGGCTGTGACGGCCCAAGAGGCTCCCAAGACGGCCCCAAGAGGGCCCCAAGACGGCCCAAGAGGCCTCCAAGACGCCCGAGACGGCCTCCAAGACGGCCAAGATGGCCTGCAAGATGCCTCCAAGACGGCCAAGATGGCCTCCAAGACGGCTCAGATGGCCCCAAGATGCCTCCAAGACGGCCCAAGATACACCCAAGACGGATTAGATGGGCCCAAAAGGCCCCCAAGAGGGCTCCAAGATGGCCCAAGAGGCCTCCAAGAGGTCCTCCAGGAAGGCCCGAAGAGGTCAAAATCATTAAATTTCACCAGGTTGTTGAATGATTTTGGCATCTGCGCGTATTCGGCTTTCAGACGGCCCAAGACGGCTCAAGAGGCCCCCAAGGTCAAGACGCTCAAGATGGCCTCCAAGACTGCCCTGGAGCACCCCAAGAAAGGCCCAAGTCGGCACAGCCTCCCCCACCGTGTTCCCCGAACGCTTTCCAAACCGATTCGGGGAACGCATGGTCCGATAGCTTGGCACGCCTCTGGCCACAACGTTCGGCCACATAGGCGCTTCCAAAAGGCAGGGGGCGGCGGTGATTCGCCGTAGGCGTCTTCGATAACGCCAACGCGTCAATACGCGCGGATGATTCCCATCCGCCCCCGCATAATGTTCCCAGATGCGCCAAGGCAGCGCCGAGACGCACCGACGCGACTCTAAAATATACCCTTCTAAATGAAGAGGGGGCCGGCGGCAAGGGGCGAAGCCCTCTCGCATAACATCGGGTGAGGATTGATCGAGAATCTCTGAGATCTGGCGGCCCTGGAGGATGTCTCGTGCACCGCGGTCCTTCTCAGCCTGGCCGTCGCTCGGACGCCCATTCCCTGTGCATGCGTCGGTTTGGCCCAATGGTCGAAGCTGTCCTCTTATAGATATATAACTATATATACACACACGAAGAGACATACATATAAATATATACATAGACACATACATACAAACAGACATACATACATGCATGCATACATACATACACGCATACACGCATCCATACATACATTACATTACATTACATTACATTACATTACATTACATTACATTACATTACATTACATTACATTACATTACATTACATTACATTACATTACATTACATTACATTCCATTCCATTACATTAAATTACATTACATTACATTACATTACGTTACATCGTTACATTACACTACACTGCACTACACGACACTACACTACACTACATTACATCACATTACATTACATTACATTACATTACATTACATTACATTACATTACATTACATTACATTACATTACATTACATTACATTAAATTTACATTACATTGCATTACAATACACGACATTTTATTACATTACACTACATTACATTGCATTAGATACATACATACATACCATACCATATATATATATATGTATATATATACATACATACATACATGCATACATACATGCATACATATATGATGGTCTTCTTATATCTTTACGAGCCGGAGGGGTGGGACCCCCCCCACCCCACCCCAAACTGGAGGCCCAGGATCGCGGGTGTCTGGGACCCCCAGACATCCTTGCCAAAGGTCCCCCGGCTCGTCCGGGACCTCCCAGGGCGCTTAGCCGGGTCCTGCCAGCAGGCCCCAAGCGATCAGAGCGGTGATCAGAGAGGCCGAAGAGAGACCCAAGACAGCACAAGAGCACTCCAAGAAGGACCCAGATGGCCTCCAGAGGCCCCCAAGACGGCCCAGGCGGCCCTCAACAGGGCTCCCAGAACGCAAACATCGCATCATTCCCTGGGGGAAACGTGCATTTTCGGCACATTCGCTGTTCGGGTCTTAGCATCTGCCAAAACAGCCAAGAAGGCCACCGGTTTGGCCCGAAGACGGCCCAAGAGACCCCCAAGTGGTACTCTAGGCGGCCTGGATGGCTCCAAAACTGCCCAACGAAGCCCCAACTGAGCCAAAAAGAGGCCCAACAGACAGCCAAGAAGGCCTCTGGAATCGCCCCAAGATGGCCCAAGAGACCCCAAAAGAGCCTCCAGACTCTAGACGGCCTGGACGGCCCCAAGACTGCCCAAGGACACCCCAAATGAACCAAAAAGAAGCCCAACAGGCCTTCACAAGGCCCCCAAGAGAAGCTCGAGAAGGCCATGGGAGGCCTCCGAAAACGCCATGCGAGGCCAACAGGAGGGCCTATGTAGCCCCGGTAAAGTCCTTAGAAGGCTCAAGCTCCCCAACACGGCCCAAGACGGCCCCAAGACGGCCCGAGACGGCCCGAAGCCGGCCAGCCCACCAGGGTTCCAACAAGGCCCACACGGCGTTTTCCACCAATCTGACCCGAATCGCAAGCTCGCAACCACAAATCCCGGAAATATGTTGCGAACCTGGGGTTGGATGCTTGCGTTCGCGCACCCCGTTGCGACCCGCTGCAACCCGCTGCAACATTCTTCGCCGTCCCCCGACGGCGCCCTCCTCCTCCTCCTCCTCCTCCTCCTCCTCCTCCTCGTCCGGAAGGGGCCGAATTTCCAAGGCCACTAGGGATGGCGAAAACGACCAGCATATACAAAGCCTCAAGGACCAAGGCGCATGGCGCGAAGCGCCAATGCAGTAATATATATATATATATATATATATATATATATACACACACACATACATGCTTGCATGCATGCATGCATGCATACATACATACATACAGACAGGCATACCGACATACAGACATACAGACATACATATATATACATACATACATACATACATACATACATACATACATACATACATACATACATACATATGTGTAGTATATGCATAGGTATACATATATGTATATACACATATATGTATAGTGCGCATATATATGTATACACACACGCGAATCGCTGCGCGACTTTTTTTACCATACGAAAACACACACACACGCATAAACGAGCCTCAACATCAACATCAACAGTGACGGCAACCGCAATATAAACCGCAACGGCAACAGCAACATCAACAATAAACACAACAACAATAACAATCACACCAAAAACAACAATAATCATTTTAAGACTGTTCAGCCTTATCTGCCCGAGTGTCCAATAATGCGTCTTTCCCAAACCCTCGATACCCGCCCTCTTTCTTCGATCGAACCCCCTTTGGGGGGTATACCGTTCTTCCCTGCAGGCCGGGCCCCGGCAAGCGGCGGAGCGGCCGCGGACAGTCGGCCTGGCCAGCGGCAGCGCTGATCGGCGGGGCGGCCGCGGACCGTCGACGCGACCCCAAAAGGGACGGACAGGGGACCGACCACGACGACGACGACGTCGACGACGACGGCGACGACGACGTCGACGATGACGGCGACGAGCGAAAACGAGAGCGAAAGAGAACGACAGCAGGGCCACAAAGACACGAAGTGGGCCACGAAGGGCAACAGCGGGGACACGAAGGGAATGCGTATGGGGCCACGAAGAGCGCGAACGAGCGGGGGCCACGAAGGGCAGATAATGCGGGGCCACAGAAGGCAACGATGGGGCCACTGAGAGTAGCAACTAGGCCACGTAGGACATATGCATATGGGGCCACCACGGGCGCGAACGAGCGGGGGCCACGAAGGGCATACATATATGGGGCCACGAAGGGCAGCGAGGGGGCCACGAAGGGATGCAACGGGGCCACGAAGGGCTGCGACGGGGCCGCCACGAAGGGCAGCGAGGGGGCCACGAAGAACTGTAACGGGGCCACGAAGGGCAGCGAGGATGCCACCACGGGCTGCAACGGGGCCACGACGGGCAGCGAGGGGGCCACGAAGGGCTGCAACGGGGCCACGAAGGGCAGCGATGGGGCCACGAAGGGCTGCAACGAGGCCACCAACGGCAGCGAGGTCCCGATTCCTATGTAATCTGTGAGGGAGTCCAAAGCGTGAGCGCGACTCCTGGGTGCCTGGGCGTCGGGAGCGCAGCGCTTGAGTAAATTGTAGGAAATCCCCACGCAAGGACGCGATGCTTCAGTAAATTGCGGGCAAGTCTCTAGCGAGAGCGCGACTCCAGAGCGCCGGGTGAATGAATTCCAAGGAAGTCCCAAGCGAGAGCGCGATTCCTGAATAAAACGCAAGGAAATCTCGGGCGGGGGCGGGGGTCCTGGCTAAATTGTGAGGAAGTCTCAGGCGGGAGCCGTTGTTGTTGTTGTTGTAAACCGGGGGCCAACGACATTGTTTGACGCTCGAGACCTCCTCTGATAAAACAGGGTGCGAGCCCCGGGAAGGGCACTTCAATCAGAAAAATAATGTGCACCGGACGGGGGGGGCAGCCATAATAATTATTCAGACATGAGAGTTCAACGGTAGCAACGAAAACAATATCAGTATAACACGTGCAACAACAACCACAACGAAAGGACCCCAGGACACACGAATAAATACACACAAATAAAATGATTCCTCCTATATTCCCATATGTTTGGGGTTTCTTGCACTCCCCCCATTTCCAATATTTTCCCAAATGTTCTAGGGAATCGACGATGAATTGCGCCCGTGTGTATTTCCCCCCCTGGCGCAACAACAACAGCAGCAACAACGGCAACAACAACCATCACTATACCATTCTGAACCATACTTCCACACGTCACACGCATCCCTCTGGATACCACACCCCATCACGGGATTTTCTGGCACGCGGGGCCCGACAGTCCCTCGCCCGGATATCCCGCCCAAGAAAATACTGCCACCGCGTATCCCGAGGAACTTCGACATCCACAGCTCGGACGGCACATCGCCATCGCAATCGCCCTGCGAACGCCCCGCATCTCGGACGAGGAGGGAGAGGACGAGGAGGGGAGGGAAGATGAGGTAGAGGAAGAGGGAGAGGAGGAGGAGGAGGAGGAAGAGGAGGGAGGAGGAGGGGGAGGAAGGAGGAGTAATTGTAGTAGCAGTACCTCCGAGGAAGAGGTGACTCTGACTGTTCGTTCGAACTGTTACGCCACCATCCTGCGGCCTCGGCGCGTGACCCTGAACGTTCACGTCCCCAGGCGATGCCGCCCCCATGCTCGCATCCTCCACCTGCCCCATCCACACCCTCTCAAGGAATCCCTGAAATCAACCCTTCGACCCTCGAGCCGTGGAGCCCCTGGAAGTCATCCGTCCTCCGTGTTCTCCTGCCCCTCCACATTATCTATGCGGTCCAAAAATAATAACTATTCCCTACCTAGGCTCTGCCTAGAGGGTTCTTACTGTGTTCCCTACCTAGGCTCTGCCTAGAAGGGTTCTTACTCTCTTAGCTTAAAGGGGCTGGGCAGTGTAAAGCGCCCCGGGCGGTTCCCCCAGTCCCCTGGGAGCGGTTCCCCCCAGTCCCCTGGGAGCTTTAGCTTTAGCTTTAGCTTAGCTTTAGCTTAGCTTAAGCTTAGCTGTAGCTTAGCTTTAGCTTAGCGTTTCGCTTAGAATTTCGCTTAGCGTTTAGCTTCGCTTGAGTTTAGCTGTAGCTTAGCTTTAGCTTAGCTTGAGCTTAGCTGCAGCTTAGCTTTAGCTTAGCTTTAGCTTAGCTTTAGCTTAGCTTTAGCTCAGCTTTAGCTTAGCTTTAGCTTAGCTTTAGCTTAGCTTTAGCTTAGCTTCAGCTTAGCTTCAGCTTAGCTTCAGCTTATCTTTAGCTTAGCTGTAGCTTAGCTTTAGCCTAGCTGCTGCTCAGCTTTAGCTTAGCTTCAGCTTAGCTTTAGCTTAGCTTTAGATTAGTTTTAGCTTAGCTTTAGCTTAGATTTAGCTTAGCTTTAGCTTAGCTTTAGCTTAGCTGCGGCTTAGCTGCGGCTTAGCTTTAGCTTAGCTTTAGCTTAGCTGTAGCTTAGCGTTACTGTTACTACTAATGCTGCTTTCCTAGGGGTTCCAACTCCTAGGTAGGGTCGCACTGGGATAATTTGCTTAAAGGGGCCGGGCAGTGTAAAACGCCCCGGGCGGTTCCCCCAGTCCCCGCCCCGCGGTTTCCCCAGCTGCGCCCCCTGGGTTCCCCTAGGTTAGCTTAGCTTAGCTTACCTTAGCTTAGCTCAGCTAAGCTTAGCTTAGAATATCTCATCTTAGCTGAGCTTAGCTTAGCGTAACTTAGCTTAGCTCAGCTTTGCTTAGCTTCGCCTAGCCTAGCTTAGCTTAGCTTAACTTAGCCTATCTCATCTTAGCTTATCTTATCTTAGCTTAGCTTAGCTTGGCTTAGCTTAGCTTAGCCTCGCCTAGCTTCGCTTAGTTCTTAGCTTAGCTTAGCTTAGCATAACTTAGTTTCCCTTAGCTTAGCTTAGCTCAGCGCAACATAGCGCAGCGCAGCATTAGCACAGCATCGCATAGCATAGCATAGCCAAGCATAGCATAGCATAGCATAGCTCAGCATACCATCGTCTAGGATAGCATCGCATAGCGCAGCGCAGCACAGTATAGCATAGCATATCATAGCATTGCTTAGCATAGCACAGAGCAGCATAGCATAGCATAGCATAGCACAGCACAGCAAAGCATGGCATAACATAGCATGGCATATCATAGCACAGCGCAGCATAGCATAGCATAGCATAGCACAGCGCAGCATAGCATGTCATAGCATAGCCTAGCATAGCATGGCATAGCAATGCAAAAGCAGAACCAAAAGCAAAGGCAAAGGCAAAAGCAAAGGCAAAAGCAAAAGCAAAGGCAATGCAAAGCAAGAGCAAAACCAATGCGAAAGTGTAGATGTAGATGTATATGTAGGTGTAGGTGTAGATGTGGATGTAGGTGAATATGTAGATGTAGATGTAGATGTTTATGTAGGTGTAGATGTATGTAGATGTAGATGTGAGTCTCGCTGTTGATGTTGATGTAGATGTAGATGCAGGTGTAGATGTAAATGTAGCTGTCGGTGTAGATGTAGATGTTGCTTTTCTAAATGCTCCAACTCCTAGGTAGGGTCGCACTGGGATAATTTGATAATTAAGGTTCAACCGGGACTCTTGGAAGCCCCCCTGAGGCGATGCCGAAACGAGGGCCCCAGTCTTGAGTAAAAGGTGAGGAAGTATCAAGCGGGTGCAACGAGGGAGGACGGAAGGGGAAGGAAGGAGGGAGGAGGGAAGAGGGAGGCAGGAGGAGAGAGGAGACAAGGGGGACGAAAAGGGAAAGGAGGAGGGAGGAGGAGGGAGGAGGAGGGAGGGAGGGAGAAAAGAGGGAGGGAGAGGAGGAGGGAGGAGGAGAAGAGGAGGGGGGGAGGAGGAAGAGGGAGAAGAGAGAGGGGAAGGAGGGGAGTAGGAGGAGGAGGAGGAGGAGGAAAGAGGAGAAGGAGGAGCAGGAGAAGGAAAAGGAGGAGGAGGAGGAGGAGGGAGGAGGAAGGAGGAAGAGGAGGAGGAGGAGGAGAGGGAGGAGAAGGGGGAAGGAGGAGGAGGGAGGAAAGAGGGAACGGAGGGAGGAGGGAGGAGGGAGAAGGAGGGGGTGGAGGAAGAAAGAGGAAGAAGAGGCAGGGAGGAGGAGGGAGGAGGATGAGGATGAGGAGGAGGAGGAGGAGGAGGAGGAGGACGAGGACGAGGAGGAGGAGGAGAAAAGGGCGCCAGTCCAGAGTAAAACGGGAGGAAGTCTCGAGGGAGAGCGATGGTTTTGTCGGGACGGGGGCTGTCGGCGGCGAGCAAGAGCACCGCCTAGAGTAGAAAGGGAAGGAAGTCTCGCGGGGGAGCGTTGTTGTTGCTGGGGGGCGGCGGCGATGAAAGAAAGAGTAGCGCGCCTGTCCAAGGTAAAACGGGAGGAAGTCTCGAGCGGGAGCGCTGGTTTTGTTGAGACGGCTGCTTTCGGCGGCGAACAAGAGCACCGGCCCTGAGTAAAAAAGGAGGAAGTCTCGAGCGGGAGCGTTGTTGTTGTTGCTGTTGTTGTTGTTGTTGTTGGTAGTGGTGGTGGTGGTGGTGGTGCTGTTGTTGGTGGTGGTGGTGGTGTTGTTGTTGTTGTTGTTGTCGTTGTTGTTGTTGTTGTTGTTGTTGTTGTTGTAGTTGTTGTTGTTATTGTTGTTGCTGTTGTTGCTGTTGTTGTTGTTGTTGTTGCTGTTGTTGCTGTTGCTGTTGCTGTTGTTGCTGTTGTTGTTGCTGTTGTTGTTGTTGTTGTTGTTGTTGTTGGTGGTGGTGGTGTTGTTGTTGTTGTTGTTGTTGTTGTTGGGGGGCTGGTTTGGGCGGTCCCCCAAACCGCTTGAGGGTGAGCCTCATTTTCAATGAAAATGCAGCCGGCGCCTCCAGGGCGCCCGGAAGGGGTCCAACAATAATAGGTGTTTCGAAATTAACATTCAACAAAACGATCTGTCCTCGTCCTAGCCCCGCCCGGTTCACGGTGCTGGGCTGCCGCGGGCGGCCCCAGCCTTCCCACGTCCCCGCCACTTCGTCGGCGAGCACGGTGGCCGGGAGCGCCCGCCGCGGCGACGCGTGGCGCCGCGCCTGCGCCCGCGCGGAAGCGCCGCGCCCGCTGCTGGAGTGATGGGGAGGGCGAGCGGCGCTCCCAGCCCAAGCTTTGATGGGCAAATTCTCCGCCACCGCTACCGTATGCAGGACGGGGGAGGAGGGAGGATGAGGAGGTCCTCCTCCTCCTCCTCCTCCTCCTCCTCCTCCTCCTCCTCCTCCCCCCTCTCCTACTTATGGTAGTGGTGGTGGAAAATAAGCCTATCAAGCTTAGGAGGCAACTCCTGGGAGGTCCTCCTTGGAACGATGAAGGGCGATGGAGCCCGATCAGAGGGCCCCTTCACCGGACTAGGCCAGATTAAGCCCGGGATTAAGTCGGCGGGGCGAAACCGGATTAGCACAGATTTAGCCGTTTATCGATAGCGAAAATACCAGGGCCGATACAGACTTCCACCTCACAAAAGTTGCATTCCTAAGAAAGAATCCCCGGCTCTTAGCTCTCCACTCTGGAGCCCCACGTGGGCCTCCCCTGGGCCTCGTGGAGGGTGCTCTGAGGGCCCGCGGGGGGCCTCCTTGGAGGTCCTGGGGGACACCTTGGGCCAGGGGCACCTCACCCCATGCTGCTGCGGTTGCCGCCGCCGCCGCCGCTCTTGCCTCTCTGGGCCGAGAAGGAGAAGGAGAAAGAGAAGGAGACAGAGAAGGAGGAGGAGGAGGAGAAGAAGCAGAAGAAGAAGAGAAAAAAGAAGAAGACGAAGTGGAGGAAGAGGAGGAGGGAGAGGAGGAAGAAGAATCCCCGATTCGTTTTACGCCGCCAGTATGTGGCAGCGTAAAACGAGTCGGAAGCCTTGCGCCAGGGCTACGCGGGCATTCTGGCCAACGGCACTGTATCCCGGTCACTCCCCCTTCCACCCCCCCCCCCCCGCGGCAGAAGGTGCACGCGGAACAACCGAAGGCTTCTGAAGGGCCGTGTGGCAGAGCGAGAGAGCGCAGAGAGAAAGAGAGATACCTGTAAATGTATGTAAATGTATCTACATGTATATATATGCATATATAGATGCTCAGATACCGTCATTAACGCATACAACTATACATACATGAGCATGCATACATATGTATACTTCTAACGACATGCATGCATGCATGCATGCATGCATGTATGTATGTATGCATACATGTATGCATACATGCATAGACACGTGCATACGTGCATACGTGCATACATGCGTGCAAACATACATATGTATACATGCATATATACAGATACCTATATACATGCATGCATACAGACAGATATACATATATGCATGCATGTATACATGCACACACCTGTACATACATACATACATACATACGTACGTACGTACGTACGTACGTCCGTACATACATACGTACATACATACATACATGCATGCATGCGTGCATGCATGCATGCATGCATGCATACATACATACGTGCATGTGTACATACATACATGCATACATGCATACATACATACGTGCATGTTTGCATGCATGCATACAGACATACAGACATACAGACATGCAGGCATACAGACATACATACATACATACGTACGTACGTACATACATACATACATACATGCATGCATGCATGCATGCATGCATGCACACATATATACGTATGTACATACATGCATGCATGCATGCATGCATGCATGCATACATATATACATACATACATACATACATACGTACATACATACATACATACATACATACATACATACATACATACATACGTGCATGCATGCATACATACATACATACACACGCATACATACATACATGCATACATACATGCATACATAGATACATAGATTTATCTCTGTGTCCCCTTTCCCCGTCTCTCTCCTTTTTACTCCTCTCACCAGAGGTTTTGTGCTACAGGGGGGCCAGCGGAGACTCCCCCCATGTCCTCCGGGGACTCCGAAGCCTGGCCAGGGGCGGCAGCGCGACGCGAGTCCGACCCCTCGGAGTTGACCGGGAGCGGCAGCGCGACGCGAGTCCGAACCCCCTCGGGTGAGGGCGGCAGCGCTCGAAAAGAGTCCGAACCCCCCCCGGGGCCCCTTTCCCCGGCACTCCTGCTGGGATGGCGTCAGCACATCCTCAGATGGCTCGCAATCGGCACATCTTTTAGCCAACTCGGCTTGGGCAGGGTTACAGGGCGGGGCCGAGGCGGCTACGGAGAGGCGGTTTAGAGGAGATCGTTTCGAGGACGGAGGGGGGACGAGATAAAACCCATGAGAATCTCAAGGATATTTATCTCTGTGTCCCCTTTCCCCGTCTCTCTCCTTTTTACTCCTCTCACCAGAGGTTTTGTGCTACAGGGGGGCTGCCAGCGGAGACCCCCCCCATGTCCTCCGGGGACTCCGAAGCCTGGCCAGGGGCGGCAGCGCGACGCGAGTCCGACCCCTCGGAGTTGACCGGGAGCGGCAGCGCGACGCGAGTCCGAACCCCCTCGGGTGAGGGCGGCAGCGCTCGACGCGAGTCCGAACCCCCCCCCGGGACCCCTTTCCATGCACCCCTTTCTGGTTTACCGCCATTAATCCCCAGGGACGGGTGGGAGGGTCAGGAAAATGCTGACAGCGAAGCTGCTCAGATATTTTGCTCCTTCTTTTCATCTCAACCCACATCAAAGTTAAGAGCACTCGCCAGTACACGAAATCGTTCCAATTCTGCAGGCAAGAAATCGTTCTGCAGCAAAGTTTGCACACCGTCACTGATGTACAGTCTGGCCACAGCTGTGTCTTGCCATCTCCCCACTATCAAAGTCAAGCCCATGTTCTCGAACCTTCTGTAATGAGTGGTGGCACCTCCACGGCGTAAAGAATATATCTGATAACCGTGCCGCTCGAGGTTCAATGACCTCAAGAGAGCTTTGAACACATCACGAAATTCGGGCACGGTGCCCTGCAGCAGCGAGCTCTCAGGCGGCAAATGCTGAGTGAGCACTTTGATGAAGTGAACAATCCTGGCGTCGTGGAGTGTGACGGACTCCTCACAGTGTCGTCTCTTGCCTGCCTTGGTCGCTGGCAGGGCTATGACAAGGCTGAGGCCGTCGTTGCTGAACTGCAGCTGCCACTTACGGAGAGTAAGAAGCTCCATTGTACGCAAGAATACGGAGTAGCCAATCACAAGCAGCACCGCTATGTCATTTCGACTCCAGGATCGAGCCACCGTGGCAAGTGACATCAGCACATATTCTGGCATGGGTGGTGCTCTTTGTGGCATCTCAGTCCGTTGCCAAGCCTTCAGCAGGTTCCACGCACTGTGAAAGACTCTCTTGCGTCGCAAGAAAAACTGTACGCCAGACAAGGTGGCCCCAGCATCTCCAGCAGGCCTCCCATGCGCCCATAGCGTCTCTATCCATTCACATAATTGGAAGTCGAGCTGCTCCAGGTCAGTGGCCACGTCGATACCATGGGCACGAATCCAAGAGACAAAGCTTTGCACCATCTGACCATATCTGCGAAACGTACGAGGTTGAACTAGTGCGTGTGATAATCTGCCAATCGCGCGTCGCACCCGAATGCGGGACACCAAGTCTATCTCATAGTCAATGCGACGCTTCCTTGGCATTGCTGTCACCTGACATGCCGCCTTCCCTCGAAGGGTCGTCGGCTGGGTTCTTGTCGGTCTCGGTGTACCCGTAGATCGGTCTTGCCGACGCCGCCAGGACCAGAGCTGAGATCCTCTTGTCGGCTGCGTTGAGCAGATGCGAGGAGGAGCGCCCCCGCGATATCACACCAAGTCCAACCTGCGAATCCATCAGATGAGCGAACCTCGTGCCAAGGTGATGGCCCACTCTGAAGCGCCAGCGAAGGCCTGCCAGCGTGCTCAGCACTTCCAGCGCCGCGATGTGGCTCTTCCACCTCCACTTCCAGACCAGCACTGTCTTCCACGTCCAGCGGCTCACGCTGATCGGGCGGCGTGGCCACAAGTCAGGGCGCATGACCTCCAGCGTGTCGAGGCGCACGTCCGAGCCCCTCACCTCAGCTCGCCGGATCAGCTCCTCCACGATCTGGATGCTCGGGTCCGCCTGCGCCTCGGCCTCTTCAAGGCCACGGTCCCTGATCACCACCCCGCTGTCGTCGCCCTCCTTGGCTACCTGCACCAGGCCCTCGGCAGCGTCGAAGGCGCCTCCGACCGCGCGCGCCTCCGCCATCGTGGGGACTGTGTCCAGGTAGCCGTGTCGATGAGCCCAGTGCGCCACTATCCATGCCACCACGCCGCACTGGAACGAGTTGCCCAGCAGGGCGCATCGTACCACCTATCCAATCGAAATAAAAAAATAAGAAACAAAAAAATAAAAAATAAAAAAAAAAAAAAACGAAAAAAAAAAAAGAAAAATATAAAAGGAAAAAGAAAACAACAAAAAAGAAAAAAAATAAAAAAAAAAAAAATAAAAAAAAAAAAAAGAATAATAAAAAAAAAAAAAATAAAAAAAAAAAAAAGAAAAAAAAACAAAAAAAGAATAAAAAGAAAAAAACAAAAATACAAAGAGAAAAAAAAAAAAAAACAAAAAAAAAAAAAAAAAGGAAAAAAAAAAAAAAAACAAACGACAAAAATAGAAAACCAGCCAGCATGCGGAAAAAACCGCGTGGCCCCGCGCTGTCGGGCCGTTGGCCCAAGGTGGGAAAGTCTCAACATGACTCTCTCGAAAAGGAAATCCGCAGCTTCCAGCGCCACCTCATTGCCATCCAGACAGTGAGGAAGCTCGAAACTGGTAACGGCGCATTGTAGAAGTCGTTGCCTGTCCGCCAACGCTCCAGCTCGGCCTCGCTGCACTGGCGCAGGCCCTTTGGCTTGTCGCCGGCACGCCCGCGCGGGATGCACCTCACGAAGGTGGGCAGACGCTGCTCAGGAACCTCGGCTCCTGACCACTCTCGCCCAGGGCGCAGCCAGCGGCCCAGCGGGCCTGGACCTCCAGGGATCGTCACTTTCACCACCTCACTTTTCACACAGACTTCGCCCTGCCACGGCGTCATGAGGTCGGTGTCACACCAGTAGAGCCTCTCTCGGCGAACGTGTGAGATGTCGGCGGCATCGATCATCACCGGGGCCAGCCCCATGTGCTCTGACATCGTGTCGCGATCCTCGGCCGTCATGGAGGACACATTCTCGATCAAGTCGAACACCTCGACCTCCACGGGGAACACCTCCTTCACCAGCGACTTCACCCGCTTGATCTCGTAGAAAAGGCCCGACCTCGCTCCTGACAGCCCTCGCCTGTCGACGCTCAGCCTGGTGAGGTCCACGCAGGGAGCTCCAGCAAACAGGAGGACCCAGCGCACATGAGGGGCCCTGTCTCGGATCTTGGCGATGTCCTGCGCGCTCAGCTTCGTGACGTCGCCCAGCTCCACCACGTCCGGCCACGCGTGCTTCACCGCGCGGCAGGCCTCTGGGTCCGTCTCCGACGCAGCATACACGGCCACGCTCAGCCCCAGCATGTCGAGGGCCCGTCTTCCACCTCCGATCCCGTCGAAGAGCGACAGCAGCACGCCCTCGTCCTGCAGCCGCCCCACCTGGCGCCTGCGAGAAGCCTTGGCTGCCTCAACGCCGTGTGGGAGCAGGCGCACAGCCCGGCATGCCGCCCCCTTGCGCATGCTGGCGTCGGACACGGTCACGAGCCCGCTCACGGGCGTCCTGAGGTCGCACCTCATGAGCGGCAGGAGCCCCACGGCCAGCAGCAGCTCCCTCTGAACGGGAGCGGGCAACCTGCGCTCGCCTCTCCAGCGCACCACGGCACGCCACAGGTCGTCGAACACGGACATCGTCTCACGCCTGAACATCATCGCTCGCACCCAGCGGCCCGCCACCACCTGCAGCCAAGTCTGAGTCAGCACACTCCGATCTAGCGTGGCGAAGGTGAGGCCCAGCAGGCGGTACACGAACTCCAGGGGCGGGCTGATCACGCCCCTCGTGCCGTCAATGAGCTCGCCCAAAGCTTGACTGACAGGCTCGCGGCACACTGCCTTATCCTCGCTCCTGGGCACGCCCCGCTGCGCGTACCTCTCGCAAGCCAGCTGCACCACCTCGGGGGGGCCCTGTGCCTTCAGCGCCGCCGCGGAGACCTCGTCGGTAACCTCCAGCACGACAAGGTTGTCGATGTACACCTGCCACACCACCCAGCAGGCCGTACCAGCACCCTCCGGTATGAGCGTGTCATCTCCTCTCGTCGCCTTCGGCACCGTCTCCGCCCACATCTTGACCAGCACGTCCCCGTGGCAGCGCTGCCCTCGCCTGCAGTGGCACAGGAGGCGACGGCCCGAGAGCTCGGGCAAGCAAGCCAGCAGATCGGGCGAGTCGCGCAGGTGGCTCTCGTAATTCGCGATGGCCTCGCTCCTCGGCATCATCTTTGACACCTTGAAGGGGTTCGCCCACTTGGATGGGGAGAAGCCATACCGCTGCCCTGTGCGACCGATGTACACCTGTGGGCGCTCGTCGCTGTAGGATCGGCCCAGCTCGCCTCGCACCGGCAGCCTCGCCTCGCCCTGAGAGACCACCGAGCCTCTCTCACGATGTGGAGGCAGAGGAAGGTCGCGCCGCAATTCACGGTCCTCAGGCAGCGGAGGCACTCCCTCCAGCCACTCACGAAGCAGCCACCGGTGGATGTGCTGGATGATGCCTGTCGCCGACACCCAGCCCATTGGGATCACGGCCGCGGCCACGTGCACCTCGCCGGTCCCGTCAAGACCGAGGCAGGACCTGCTCACCTTCTTGGAGAGCGCCATGTATTTGTGCCACACCGCGGGCAACCGGTACACGTAGAAGCAGCACTTGAGGTCCTCCGACGAGCTCATCATCACCTCGCCGCTCCTCAGGATGATGCTCTTCCACTTGTCTGTCGTCGGGAGGAGACCCATGTCCCCCTGGACCGTCTCCTGCAACCAGTTGCTCGGGATGATGTTCATCACTAGCCGCTGCGGCCCCGAGCCTTTGACGTGTCCCGACTTTCGTACACCAAAGAGGCCGCCCAGCACGCGACGGCCCTTGACCTTCACGATCTCGTCGGCCTCGATCGGGACGAGGATGCCCCTGTTCACGAGCTCGGCCGCGATGAGCTCCCACTCGTCATCCTCGGCCCAGACGCGCGGGGTCTTGGGCATCTCGCCCAGCTCCGCGGGGCTCTTCATCACCCACTCCGGGTGCTCCAGCACGCTCCTGATCCAGCCTTCGCTCACCTCGGTCGCCAATACCGAGCCGCAAGCCTCCTTCGCCGGCAGGGCGAGCAAGAGGCGCTCGCGGTCTAGCTGCTCGGCTGGGTACACCTCCATGCCCGTGTAGCTCACTGCCGACGACTTCAGCTCCTGGGTCCAGTCGAGGTTCGCCACGGAGCCCTCGTACTGGCATAGGAACGTGCCCACACTCCTGGCCAGCAACCTCAGGGCCTTCAGCTGCACCGCGCTGGCGGGCCCGTGCCTTACCTTCCAGGGGGCCATCTTGAGACCAGGATGCTTGCCCCCCAGCGCGTACTGGAAGTTCAGGCTCAGGACAGTGAGCTTCAGCCAGCCGTTCAGGTCGTCCTCGAAGGAGGGATCGACTGGCTCCGATTCGCCGAACACCACGCCGTTCATGCTCAACTCCTCGATCGTCAGATCGACGCAGGGCAACGGCAGCAGGTCACGCCGTCCGTTCCCTGCGGTCAGTGGTGAGAGGATATCATCGTACGATTTCGCATCAAAATTGCCAAGTGCCCCGCTCGACGCGGGCGAAGAAGTACTGAGGTCAGCTAGACGGCGTCCCACAACACGAACTAGAGCTCCACAGAGACTGCACAGCTCACTGGCGGCACGCGTCGGGTTCAAGTAAGGAAAGTCGTGAATTCGCGTGGACGGCTCGTCCGAGACTGCGCCATGAGCGGCGCCGTTGCACTCATCCTCAAGGTACGAGGAGAAGGTGATCTCGGACTCCCAGCTGCCGTCGGACGCGCAGTCACACGCCTCTCGAGTGCCCTCGAAGCTCATGCATTCTACTTCCGATTCTTGTTGGACCTCTTGCCCTGGCCCTTGTCCTTGCCCTTGCCACGGGCCTGACCCTTCGTGCCGCCCTTGCCCTTCGGGTTCCACGAGCGCCAAGGTGGCGTCCCGCGGTGCTGCCCTGTGTCGCCCTTCGGCTTGCCCTTGTTGCCAGCCTTCGCCTCCGCGGTCACGTCGTCCGCGAACCTCACGCGACGAACAGGGCTCGAGGGTCTCCGAAGGGCCGGCTTGCGATCCACTCCAGGGCTGATCGAGCCAGGTGCTGGCCGCCAGTGGGGCGACGGGCTTCTCGGGCTCCCCGATCTCTCGCCAGCACCTGTCCCGGCTGCCGGGCTCGGCGACGCTCTCTTCACTGCCTCGCCAGCGCCCCCTCGACCGCGACCTCGCCCTCGGCCGCGTCCACGCCAGAGCTTCGCCCTCCACCTGTCCTTCCTCGATCCGGGCGTCGGCGCATCCTTCTCCCCCTGTGCTCCAGGACACGATGTCTGTGGGGGCGGCGTCGCGGGGAGGGCGTCCTGGTGCGCCCGCCCTCTCCCTCGCCGAATCCCTAGGGGGGCCTCCTCGCGCCCGCTCGAGTGAGGCGCTCCTTCAACTTCGCACCCTCCGAGTAGGATGCCACGGCCGCCGACACCTCGGCGCTGCTGGCCAGCCCGATGTCGGTGGAGTCGATCAGTTCGAGGTGCTCGGCTATCTTCCAGTGCCCGTCCTTGGTGGCCTGCTCGATGGCCTTCAGCCTCTGCATGAGCATGTCGCCCAGCTGCGGCAGATCGCCCCTCGTGAGGGCGTCCAGGCACTCCCCGATCATCCTCATCTCGCGCACATTCCGCACCCCCATCTCGTTCTGAGGGTGCATGCCGTGCCACACGCTCGTAATATACTGCACCACGTTGGACGCCATCCTATCCAGCTCATCATCGTTGTCGGCCCCGCCCCGCTGCGCCAAGTACTCTCGGATCTGCTTCAGACCCGCCGCCATGAGCGCCCCGGGGTCGGAGCGGGCCAGCTTCTGCACTCGGCGGCCGGAACCAGCGGTCGGGGCCTCATCAAAACTCGCACTGTCGGAGCTATCCTTGTCCCTGCTCTTCTGTTTCTTGCGGCTGCGGCGGCCCTCCAGCGCAGCCTCGGCGCGCTCGGCCAGCGCCTCGCCCATGGAGCGCTTCCTCTGAAGCTTCTCCTTCAGCCTCTTGACGATCTTCCTCATCTCCTCGGCCGTCCTGCCATCCACGTCCTCACCGTCGGCACCGCCTGAGCCCTTGGGAGCTCCACCTGCGTTCTTGCCCGGCACCACGGGTCCAGCGTCAGCGGCGGGCGGCGCACCGCCTGCAGGGAGGGCGCCAGGCGGGGCGGCTCCAGCGCCATCAGCGGCACCGCCTCCAGGCCCGGCCGCCCCCAGCACGCGCAACGTGTCCGAGTGCACCACGTTGCGCCCTGGCCAAGCGGTCGTGCGACAGCAAGTCGCCACGCCCTGGGTGCAGAGGTGCACCACGCTGCTTCCCATCGCGAAGATGCCCTGCAGGATCGGCTGGTAGAGAGGGTCGCTGCTGCTCTCCACTGTGCACTCCACGAACTCTCCTGCCGCGTCAGGCGGATACAGCCCTGTCACGGTCATCGTCGTCGTCCCGCTTGGCTGACAGGCAGCATCATACATCACCAGCTCGACGCGGCAGCCGGCGCTCAGTCCCAGGAGGCCGTGGGTCACGGCCTGGGGCGCCATGGGCACGTATACCCAGGGTCCAGCCTGCTGCGCCGCCGCCGCGACCCCCGCCACCGCTGGCTGGGCGAACGCTGCTCCGAACTGCGGCAGCGCCCCGCCCGCCGCGGGCATGCCTGCCTGCCAGCCCACGGGCACAGGCGCGGCGGCGGCTGGCACGGCGTGGGCGGCCTGCCCTGCCACGGCGTGGCCGCCTCCACCCCCAGCGTGAGCGGGTGGTCCCACGAGGGCTCCCACCCCGGGGATCCCTGGGATCAGACCCGGCACCACGGGGCCGCCCAGGGCTGCTGGCGCTCCTGCTCCAGCGCCAGCGCCTCTGCCGCGACCTGCAGCGGGCGGCGGGGCGGCAGGCGGCTTGCCCATGCCGCCCATTGGGCCACCCATGCCGCCCATGCCGCCCTTGCCGCCCATCCCGGGCTTCGCCGCTGCCTTGCCTCCGCCTCCTGGTGCTGCGGGGCCTGCAGCGGATCCGCCCGCGGCCGCGGCAGCTCCAGCGGCCACTCCGGCAGGCGGCGGCGGGAGCAGGGCGCCGACGCCAGGCGGCAGTCCCAGAAAGCCGCCCAGCACTCCGCCGCCGCCCACGCCGAGGAGCCCCCCGCCAGGGCCCAACCCAAGCGGGCCAGGCGGGGCGCCCGCGCCAGCCCCCGCGGCTCCGAACATCGCCACCGCCGTGCTGCCGCCGCGGCGGCGCGGGCTGGTGAGCTCCCCCAGCCGCCGAGGGGGGAGCTCACTCGGGCGCGGGCTCCTCGGAGGGGGTCATTCTGGGGACCCCCGCTTGCTTCTCTGACAGGGCTAATAGAAGCACCTCCACCGCGCACACCCTGCCGCAGCTTGAGCCGAGGCGGCTACGGAGAGGCGGTTTAGAGGAGATCGTTTCGAGGACGGAGGGGGGACGAGATAAAACCCATGAGAATCTCAAGGATATACATAGATACATACATCCATACATACATACATACATGCATACATACATACATACATACATGCATACATACATACATACATGCATGCATGCATGCATACATACATACATGCATCCATACATGCATACATATATACATAGATACATACATACATACATACATACATACATGCATGCATACATACATACAAACATGCAATCATCTATGTATACGTATGTATGAACGTGCAGGCATGCGAACATTCCTACATCGATCAGAAGCAAATGAACAGTCACCGTGCGTAGGCACTGGTGTTCTCAGGCAAGTCGGTAGAACTCAATACTGAATACTGATCCTCATAATGCTTATTAAAAGTTCCGAACCTGCAACTCTCGGGATTCCCAGGCGCTCTCGCCCGCTCTTGCGGTGCACCGAGTAACTTTTCCAGAGGCATGGGCGGCCTTCGTGGGACTCTCGTAGGCCGTCTTGGAAGCCCTCTGAGCCAACCCATGAGTCCCAGGAGGCCCAAGAATTCCAAATCCGCCGACCCTTCGGCGTGTGGAAATCGTCGTCGTGGAAGTCGTCATGGTCGTGGTCGTGGTCGTGGTCGTGGTCGTGGTCGTGGTCGTGGTCGTGGTCGTGGTCATGGTCGTGATCGTCGTCGTCGTCGTCAGTCCCAGGGAACTGGAAGTTGTAGTTCAGTTGAAGAAAAGCCCCTTCCCTTTATCCCTCCCTTGCCGGGGGGGGCAAGGGGGGGAGGAGGGGAGGGGAGGAAAAAAGCAGTGGGAGTGAAGGGGGGGGTCCAGGGTAAGAATACCGCCCCCCGGGGTCCCGGCGGGTCCTGGAAGGGGGTCGCCAGAGGGGGTCCCAGAAGAGTTTCCGCCTTCAGGGTCGTGGTACTGGCCGTAAGGCCTTCGCAATCGTTCAAAACCTAAGGTTTTCACTCAAGTTTGTAGCGCTCTCGTGGTTCCAGTCTCTGAGTCTTCAGAGCGCCCAAGACGGCCCAAGAGGCGCTCAAGTCCGCCCTAAGACGGCCCCGAGCCTCCCACAGGAGTGGGACGGGCCTCCGAGACGGTCCCGAGAGAGGCCCAAAAAGCGCGCCACCGATAGACCGCTGGAAGCCTCCCTGACAAGATGGACCCAATACCGACCTGAGACCCCCCAAGAGGCCCCCAAGAGCCCCCCGAGAAGCCTCCAAAGAGGCCCCCAAGATGCTCCAGAGGACCCCAGGAGGCCCCGAAGAGTCCCGAAATATAAGCCCCTTCAGAGCGCCCCGAAAGCACGTCCTAAGCCGCGGTGCCCCCAGTGATGTTCGCAATGCGCCTCGTGCCCACAACCAAGGTATGATGGCTGGATGGACCGAAGGCCCCAGGCCACAGGGGAGAGAAAGAGAGAGAGAGAGAGACGGAGACAAAGGCAGCACGAGGAGAAAAGAAGAGCAGTGAGAGAAACAAAGAGAGCGAGATTCAGAGAGAGAGAGAGGGAGAGGGAAACAAACAAAAAAAAACGAGAGAGAGAGAGAGAGAGACACACACAGAGAGAGAGAGAGAGAGCGAGACACGGAGAGAAGGCGGTTGCCGCGGAAGCGGCAACGGCGGCAACGGCAGCGGTGGAACGCCTCGGCACCGCCGGGCGGTGGCAGCACAGGGCGGGCACGGCAGCGCTGGCCGCGGCGGCCCCGCCCGGCGCCTCGCCGCCGCCGAGCGGGCCGCGCCCGCGGGCGCCCGCCGCAGCCTGCCCTGCCCCTGGGGCCCCGGGCAGCCTGCCCTGCCCTCCTCCTCCTCCTCCTCCTCTCCTCCTCCTCCGTTCCCTCCCCGCCTCCTCCCTCCTCCTCCTCTTCCTCCCCCTCCTCCTCCCCCACCTCACCATCCCTCCGCCTCCTACTCCTCCTCCTCCTCCCCCTCCTCACCGATCCACCCTCCTCCTCACGCCTACCTGCCCTGCCCCTGAGCCCCGGGGCCCATGCACGGCAGCACCCCCGGAAGCGTCCGCGGGCAGTCGTCGCTGAACTGAGTTAGGAGGGCCCAACTATGCAGCAACACCGATCCGCCAGGTTCACCCGGGCCCCAGGATCGGTGTGTACGACCTCCTGCCTTGGGCAAGAGGGCATATACACCGATCACGGGCCCAGGGTGATCCTGGGCCAGGATCGGTGTTGGTGTATAGTTGGTGCCCTCCGAGAGTGGGCTGGGTGCAGGGCGATGCCCGGCAGCAGATGCTGCCCAAGACCGACAAAGGACCGCCGTTGGGCAGGCGCCCTCCCTTGCCTCAAGCGGACAGCGCCCGCGGCGACACCGGCAGCGAGCCCTGCTGAAAGTGAGCAAAGGGCTGCTGTCGGGGTCGGAGCATCGCGCCGCATCGCCGATGCCTCGGCGAAGCATCGTCGACGTTGGCGATGCATCCGCGACGCCAACGTGAAGCAAATCGGGCTCCGCATCGAGCCGCAGCGTCGGTGCATCGGCGATGCGGCGAGATCATCCGACCCCGTCTGCTCCGACCCCATCTGGGAGGCCTAGCTGAACTAACTGAGCCAAGTGCAAGCAGCAAGGAAGTCGCGCGGCAAGACGGAGAGGCTCCAACGACCTCGAGCCTCAGTCAGAGGAGCTGGAGTAGAAGAACAAAAAAACTGCATAAACACAAACTCTTGGATCCGCGCTTGGGCCCCCCCGCGGCGCCTCCGGCGCCGCCCCCAGCGCGCTTCGGTCCAGCGCAGATCCCAAAAATCCGCGTGGAGCGCCAAAAGTTCATGTTTGTGGCGTTTCTCATCCTCCGTGGAAGGGAGCAGGAGAGCAAGGCGCACCACCGCGACAGGCGGCGCACCACTGACTGGGCAAAGTGCCAAGCGGCAGGGAAGTCGCGCGGAAGGAAGGAGAGGCCCCAACGACCTTTTCCTCAATCGGAGGAGCTGGGGGGGCAGGGGAGCACGGCGCACCACCGCGAAAGACGGAGCCTGCCGGAGCAGGCAGCGGGCGGGGCCTCGCTGGTCCGCGGGCTCGGGCCGAGCGGGGCCCCAACCGGGCCGCTCTGGCTGGCGCCGGGGGCGAGGCGGCTCTCAGACCCTGGGCAACACCTGCGCCGACCCCGCCCCGCGCTCCGCAGTGCCTCCTCCTCCTCATCCTCCTCCTCCTCCCCCTCCTCACCTCCTCACCTCCTCCTCCTCCTCCTCCTCCGCTTCCTTCCCCTCACCTCCTCCTCCTCCTCCTCCTCCTCCGCCTCCGCCTCCTCTCCCCTCCCCACCCTCCCCCTCCTCCTCCTCCTCCTCCTCCTCCTCCTCCTCCTCCTCCTCCTCCTCCTCCTCCTCCTCCTCCGCCTGTCTGGGAGTCCAGAACAGGCGGAGGGAGAAGGCCTCCTCAGAGGGCGGCGGGGCTTCTCGGAAGCCTCCTCGCGCCGCCCGAGAAGTGGTAGCCTGTGCCTTCGGGGAAGGCCCTGGGAATTTCTCGGAAGGCCCGGGGGGCTTCTGAGCCTTCTGAGAAGGCCCGCCCATTTGAAGGGGCCCTAGAACACACAAATAAATACACACAAATAAAACGATTCCCCATATGTTCCTATGTTTTCTTGGTTTTTGTTTTACCATCTCATCCACTTCCCATATTTTCCAGTATTTTCTGGGGAGTCGACGATTAGTTGTGTCTGTGTGTTTCTTTCCCTCCTGAGCCTGGTCTTTGGTCATAACTCGGCTCTCCAAAGGCCGTTCGAGGCGAGATGGGCACCCCTGGAACACCCTCGGCGAGGCGCCGCCGTTGGAGCGCATCCCTGGGCTGGAAAACCGCCGAGAAACGACGACGACGACGACGACGACGACGACGACGACGCCCGAAAACCTCGAACCTCGAATACTAAATTCCCGCAACTTCCCCCCCGGATTGGCCGCCGAAAGAGTGCTGACGTCTCGCGTTTACTTCCGCCGCCTCCCGCCGAGCTTCCGACAGGCGGCTTGCCGAGGGCGAGGCGCGAGAAAGGCACTCGCCCAGCAACGGCACGAGCGCGCGCTGGTGCCGAGTGCGGCTGCGCGCCCGCGGGCTGCACGGTGGGCGTGGGCGTGGGCTCGGGCGTGGTGGGCGTGGGCGTGGTCGGGGGCGCGGGCGAGGGTCTGGGCCTGGGGGCGCGGGCGCGCTCCCTCGCGGGCGCAACCACAGGCGCAGCGCGCGGGGCGCGCGCGCGCGCCGCGGCGCACTCCGCACGTGTTCGAGGGCCGGCCCGAGGGGCCCGAACCCAGGTTGACCAGGCAGGCAGGTGGAGGCAGGGACGTCGGCGACTCCGGCTGCGCATTGCCGACTAGGCCCTGGCGTCTCCCCTCCCGAGCCCCACGGCGTTCAGAACAGAACGAAACCAGTTAGGGGCGCTTATGGCGGGCCTGCTAAAAAATTGGGTCGCTTGCTTGAGATGGCCCCTCTCCTCCGACGCCTCCATCCCCCCTCGGATCACCATCCCTTGCAGAAAACGAGGAGCTGGAAAGAGGAACGAGGAAGAGAGAGGAGGGAGTAGGGAGGAGGGACGCGGAAGAAAGAGGGCACATCACCCTCCAGCACCCATGAGCCGCCAACATCCCGTCACTCCACGCGGACTCCCAGCGGTGCCCAGCCAAGTCTCGCTCGCCCCTGTGTCTGCGTCGCTCGCTGGACTCGAAGTTACTGGGCTCTGCTCTGGACTGCCGCACTCGCGCCCCCATCTTCGCAATCGTCCCACTTCCACGCCCAGTTCCCCGCCACTGCCGCGACAGCAGTACAACAGCATCCTAGAGCCAACCTTCTCGCTCTGCATGTTATCGCCTCGGCAGTGGGGTGCGAGTGCAGCGTGGATGGCGACAATGTTGCCAACCTGCGAAAGAGGCCTGCAGAGAACATTGCGCAAGGCGCAAGGGCAGGATCGAAGCGGAGTGCGAGAAAACATGGATCTTGACAGATCACATCAGAAATCAGAGGAGCGCGGGGCGTTGGGAAAGGCACGGGTCAAGGGTGCACAGAGTCAGAGGAGAGGGTACGAGGCGGCAGACATAAAAAGAGGGGGCGAAGGAGGAGGGAAAGACCATCCACTCCCGCCGCCCATTGACCCGTCCTCTGTCCCCTCCCCTCCATTCCTCCCCCCTCCCATCTACGTTCCATCCCTTCCCCTCCACTTCTGTCCCCTTCGTTCCTTTCCCCTTCCCCCTTCTACCCCTCCCCCTTCCCTCACCACTGCAACTGCTTCCTCCCCCCTCACCTCCCCTTTTGACTCCCCTCCCCTCTTTCCCCCCGCCGGAACCCTTTCGCCCACCGCCACCCGTTCCCATTCCCCCTCCCATCCCCTCCACTATTGCCCCGTCCGCCTGTCCCGTCGGAGGAGGAGGAGGAGGAGGAGGAGGAAGAGCAGGAGGAGGAGGAGCAAGAACAGGAGGAGGAGGAGGAGGAGGAGGAGGAGGAGGAGGAGGAGGAGGAGGAGGAGGGGAGTAGGAGGAACAGGAGGAGGAGGAGGAGGGGGAGGGGGAGGTTTTTTTGCTGCTAGAACGATGCCTGGCGGTCCCCGCCCCAGCTCGCCACAAGAGAAAGAGGATGGGCGGGCACTCCGCCACGGGGTGCCTCCCGCCCCGTCCTGCCTCAGTCCATGAGGCACTCCCAGAATGCGTCGCACTCCTCCTGTACCAGGGAGCGCGGTACCGCTTCGAGGGAGACCTTTACAGCATAAGGATTCCTGCCTCGGCGCAGGAGCGAGAGGCGGTACCCTGCGGTGGAGTTCGCAGGGGTCCCGATGCAGGCGCCCAGGAGCTTGCACCCCCTCTCGCTCGAAAAGACACCGCACCGATCGCAGTATGTATACTGGCCCACTCGGTGCAGCTCGTGCCCTAGGGCCGCTCCGCGGAGGGCGGGAGAAATGTCTCCTTCCCCATCCCCCCGCCCAAGCCCGACTCCCCAACGACGATCCACCCTCATCTTACCCAAGCAGGGTCTGCGCGCCAACGCGCGCTTGGTCTTGCCGGAGAAAGCTTTGCGGTCACACGTCGAGCAACGCCACGCCCCTCTCTTCCAGAGGAGGACGCGAGCTCGGGCCCCCTCTGGCGGGCCTCGCCGCCTTCAGCGGGCCCCGCTGGAGCCCGCGGCAGGCCTCCCCGTGGAATCCCCGAAGTCCGCAGTCAACCCCGTCACCCCCGCCACCAGAGTCAACACAGCCTGGACCTCCGCCGAGCGGGTGGTCCAGGTCTGGGCCTTCCACGGGGGGACCTCCTGCATGTCGGCCCCTAGGCGGGCCTCATTATCTGCCAATTGGTTCCCTTGAAAATCGAGCAAACTTTCGTGCGAGTCGTCCCTCGGCCCGCGCGTATGAGCCTTTACCTTGACGGCCTGGAAGTCGCCTTCTCGGCTGAAGCTATCCTGGAGCTGGGCCCAAATCCTGCCCCAGAGGTCGGCGTGAGGCCTCCGAGGGCTACAGCACCAACGGGGTCCTCTATGGAGGCCTCGAATGACTGAACTGTTGTCGATCCCTACCCTCAGCGGAGGGTGGGCACTATACAGCAACTTGAGCAATCCATACAATTCAGCACGGAGGACGGAGGCGAGGATTCGCAGCCCTGGGAGGGCACCCCGCATGGCCTCGACAGCCCCCCCGTCCTGGTCCAGGAAAACGAAGCCCCAACCGAAGCTCTTAAGCCCTGGTGGGCCTCTGGCCGATCCGTCAGAGTAGGCCCACCCTGCGACCAGCGGGGGATTCACAAAATCGGAGCTTACTTCCTCCAGGGCCGTAATCCAATCAGACTGCGGGCCCTCCAGGGGGTGCTCGTGAAGCCCACGGGAGAAGAGGAGGGAATCCGAGGAGGAGGATTCAGCACGATGCACGATCCCTTGGAGGCCCTCAGCCTCTGCGACAGTGGCTCTCGCCGCTCCTCGGTCTGGGCAGCAACAGAAACGATGGCGCTGACATCCGACCTCTGCGCCACAGGCTTGGCAGGACCTGTCGTCCCCGAAGCCCGCGCGCCAGACCTTTTCCTGGGTCCAGAAATCTCGACCTATGTAGGCCAGGATAGCCGATCGCCTCTGCGGCGATCGGTTAGCCTTTCGTCGAAGGAGAGCCCGAATAGGCTCGAGGAAAGGACGGGTGATTCCGAGGTCCCTGGAGGCCGCCCAGGAGGTCATAACCGCAAATTCCAAACGGGTCCAAATCAGCTTCTTGAGACACTGCGGTGCCGTCCTGCGAAGCTCCCAGTGCTGCCCGAGATGGTCGGAGAAAACGTGCGGGGCAGGCCACGTCCACGAGAGGAGATGGAGTGTGGCCCAGACGGCGGAGGCAGGTCCTTTTATCTGTCTCCAGGGGTTGCTCCCAGGCTTGGCGGCTGCAGCCGCGGCAACAGCTCTACGCCACCCCGCAGCCATGATCTCCTCATGGCTGCCAGCAAAGATAGCCTCCGCCCATTTGAGCAGCGGCTTCGTGCAAGCGTCGACCAGGGGGTCGCAGCGAAGCGTCCACAGGCGCAGCAGTCGGTCCTTACCGATTGCGTTCCCGCCCAGCGCTGAAGCCATGAGAGCCCTCGCTCGGGTGAGCCGAGTCGGGTCCATTCCGAGGCAGACCGCCCCATACAGCACCGAGGGGGGAAATCCCACACGCGCAACTTGAAATGTACGCGCACCCTGCTTGCCGAGACTCGACAACTTACTTCTGCGTCGCCGAGCGCTCCCCATTCTGGCATCCGCCCCGGCGCGCAGCGAGACAACTCCTCCTCCCGCCGAATCAACTCCAAGCTGCGTGCTGTTGGCCTGGACCTCCAGTCCTAGGCTGTGTGCCCAGCCTTTGATGCGGGCCCGCAGGGAGCGCTGCGCTGTCATGATGAACCCCTTGCCCTTCGGCTTGTCTGGACGGGCCCCGGAGACGGGGATCCCACGGGCCTCCATTTCCTCAATATACTGGGTCGTGGCCGCATGCAACAAGGCCGAGACATCCGCCTCCGCACCTCGCGCCTGAATGCTTAAGTCATCGACAAATAGCTTCAGCTGCATGGCAGGGTGCTCTTGCGCCAACCCGTCTACAACTGACAAAATAGCTAGTTTGAGGCATCTCGGGCCCCCGCTGCTGCCAGCAACGACTGCGGAGCAGGTGGTGATCGAGTGCACCGACACCACCCCGCGAAAAGAAACAAAGCGCGTGGCTGTGTATATTGAGATCAGGAGCTTCAAAAGCTGCAAACGAAACTGATGCTTGGGCGCCTCGGCCCATAGCAAGTACATCGTGACATGCTCAAACGCCTTCTCGAGGTCTAGGACCGCCGTGCCCGTCACCTCCCCAGGTTGGGCTCCTTCGTCGAACAACATCTGCTGCCACATTGCTTCCTCCGATCCCCCGCCTGGCGCCGCGAAGTCGTAGTCCCGTCGAATCTCCCTCTCCCAGTCGTGGAGCTGGTGCGCGTGCGCGCGCTCCACCAGCCGCGCTGCAGTAGTGAGGAGGCCGATGGGCCTGGTTCCCCCGCCCTGCTTGGCCAGTAGAAAATACATCACGTAGCGCAGCTGGGGGGGCCACCTGGCCGTGCGCGACACGTAGGCGACGAAGGCGGCCAGGAACACGAGCCCTTTCGTCCCCCAAGCTCGCAAACCACCTGGGGTGCCAGTTGCCCACTCCAACCCCCGTGTGCTCTGGGAAGGCCCTGCATATGGCCCTGATGTCTTCCGCTGTAGGCTCGATCATGCTATGCTCGAAAGTGGCCGCCTCCCAGGGCCGCGGGAGCTCCCCTCGGCTTTGGGCGCCGTGGGAGGTCCAGAGGTCGATCCACTTCAGCGCCTCTAGGTCCACCGCGGCCTGCGGGCAGGTCATGTCCAGGTTGGTGCGCCCTCTGGCCCCGGGGGCGGGGTCGATTCCCTGGCGCCACTTCGACATGCGATGGACAAAGCCTGCTCCTCCTTGTGAGCCGTCCTTGAGCCTCTGCCGCCACGCCTTTGCCCTCTGATCTCGAAGGCCCTGCTCGATGACGTGGGCCTGCTGCGCGGCACGACGCTGCAACTCCATCGCCCTGGGAGCGTCCTCCCAGAGCGCGTCCCCGTCCCAGGTGAGGTCGCCCAGCGATAGGAGCTCGACGTGCACGGTCCTGGCGTCGTCGCCCGGCGCGTCGCACCAGCGAGCAGCACCATGGTGGAGGCGTCTGCGCAGGCGCCGCCACTGGTCGGCAAACGGTTTCCAGTCGCGCCGCTGGCGGGCCGCCTGCGCCAGCCAGACGATGTCACCTACGCGGCTGGCCACCCAGCGCCATGCCCTGGAGCGCGTGGTGCCCCTGGGCCTCGCATGCGCCTCTGGGCGTGCGATCGGGGCTCTGGCCCATCGCGGGTGGCCCCCCCTGACAGTGTAGTCGGCCTCGCCAACGAGGTCGTGGACGCCCTGCAGGTCGTGCTCGGCGGCCGCCGAGAACTCCGCCCACAACTTCTCCAGCTCGGCGTCGCTGTAGCTTGCTCCGCTGTCGAAGATCGGCCAAGCTGGCGGCTCCCTACGACAGCCCACAAGGAGGCGAGTCGGGAAGGCACGAGGCTTGACCAGCCTCCAGCCTAGCCGCTCCCGCAGCGGCCTCTCCGTCGTGATGGCGACGGGGCTGTGCGGGGCGGTGGGCGCGTCCAGCACCTCCGCTGCTCCGAAGGCTGACGCGATGCGCGTGTCCACCACGAAGTAGTCGATGACCCTCCCGCCTCCCCTGCCTTGACAGGTGGGGGCGGCCGAGGAGAAGATGCTGCCCCCGACGTCGTCCACCCAGCCCGTGGCCCTGAGCGTGTCGGGGGTGTTGTTGAAGTCCGCCTGGAGTACCCACGGTATGTCGTAGGACCTCACTAATTCTCCTATGGCGTCCAAGATGGACAGGTTGCGAACCGCCCAGCCCTCTGAAACCCAGAAGTAGGCGCTGAGGACCATGAGGCCACCACGAAGGAACCCAAGGGACCAGGCCGCCACCAGCCTTCCTGGCGATCCTGGCGGCGAGAAATCGAATGTGTCAGCGCCCTCAAGGTAGGTGAGGCCCACGCAGCGTGGGGCGACAATCCCCACCCCTGCCACTCTGCCGCCACCTGGCCCCACTGCCGCGGGAGCAAGGGCGACGGTGAGGTGCCTCTGGAAGCAGCTGGCGCCGATCTCGCCGACGTAGTCGCTGGTGAGGCGGTGCTCCTGGACCAGCATGATGGTGTTCCTGCCCAGCGGCATCTCATCCAGATGGTCGACGAGGGTGCTCCAGGCGCTGCAGTTGAGGCCTCTGAGCACCATGCCAGGCTTTGCGTGGCGCCCTTTGCCTCTGGTCCTGGGCCTCCAGTATCCCTCTCCCCAGCTGGACTGCATCGGCCACCCCCCCGTCGGGGGAGCCGAGCTGGGGGCGCTCGTGTCGAGAGGCGTCGACCACCCGCACGTCTGCGGCTCTCGGTCCCACGAGCTCATCGCTGGTGGCATCGACCACCCGCCTGTCGGCGGCACCAGCGAGAGGGGCGCATGGGGGGAGGCGTCGACCACCCGCGCATCCGCGGCGCCCCACTCATGCACCACTGGGGCCTCTTCCGAGGCGCTTGTGGCCGTGCTCAAGCCTGAGTTGACATCCTTGTCGGGCTTGGCGTGGCGGCCCTTGCCTCGCGGTGGGAGATTCCAGTATTCCTCTCCCCAGCTTGGCTGCGTCGGCCACCCCCCCTGTCGGGGGAACCAAGCTAGGGGCGCTCGTGTCGAGAAGCTTCGACTACCCGCACGTCTGCGGCTCTCCGTCCCACGAGCTCATCGCTGATGGCGTCGACCACCCGCCTGTCGGCGGCATCAGCGAGAGGGACGCACGGGGAGAGGCTTCGGCCACCCGCGCATCCGCGGCTCTCCTCTCTTGCGTCACTGGGTCTTCCTCCGAGGCGTCCGTGGCCGTGGTCGAGGCTGAGCTGACCCCCCTGCCAGTCTTGGCTCGTCGCCCTCTGCCCCTCGACCGAGGCCTCCAGCATTCCTCTCCCCAGCTTGGCTGCATCGGCCCCCCCTCGTCAGGGGAGCCAACCTGGGGGCGCTCGCGTGGAGAGGCGTCGACCACCCGCACGTCTGCGGCTCTCCGCCCCACGAGCACATCGCTGATGGATTCGACCACCCGCCTGTCGGCGGCATCAGCGAGAGGGACGCACGGGGAGAGGCATCGGCCACCCGCGCATCCGCGGCTCTCCACGCATGCGTCTCTGGGGCCTCTTCCGTGGCGCCCTCGGACGTGCTCGAGGCTGAGCTGCTGCTGCCCCGCCGTCGGAGCCACGGCGCTAGCAGCTGGCGGCGGAGCGTGTCCGCGCCCCTGAGCGCCCGCCGCGCCCAGGTGCTTGGGGAGGAGCTGTCGCCGTCCCCGCCCAGGATGTTGATGCCCTCCTCAATGGCTGGGACGTGGACGCTCGTCCCCACGATGAAGGCGACCCGCTTGGGCCCAGGCTGCCTCCGCCTGCTTGCCCATCGGGGCAGCTCATCCGAGACGGGCGGAGGAGTCGCCCCCCATGTAGTGGTAGTGCTCGTAGATGTGGCGGGGGTCGCCCCGACCCAGTCGATGTCGGGTGGTACGGCTGGCGCCCTCCGCCTCCGCGCGGCGGTCTTGCCTCGCCCACGGCGTGGGCGCTGCCGCCACCGTCGCCAGCCTCTCGGAGTTGAGCCTTCAGGCTGCGCTGGAGTCTCCGTCGGCCGCTGGGGGGTTGGCTGCTGCCCGCTCCAGGATCCTGGCTCGGGCGCCCTGTGCCAGCTCGCGCTTAGTCCTGCCCGCGGCCCCCGCAGGAGCTGTGGCGCCTGCAGCGCCGCCTCCGCTGGCTGCAGCAGCGTCGCGAGCACCGTCAACGCCAGCATGGGGAGGGGCTGTTGGCCCCGCTGTGGGAGCCGCCTTGGCCGCGGCCGCCACTGGCTGCTTGCCGTCTGCTCCGCCTTTGCCTGCCGCCTTGCCTGGTGATCCCTGGGACTGAGGCCGCAGCAGCCTCTGGTGGGGGAGGCTCCGACCTAGCCCTCTTGCTCTTGAGCCTGTCGCTGAAGGCCTTGAGGCCCGCCCGCATCGCGGCGAGCCCCTCCGCCGCTGGGCCGAAGTGCCTTTTGACCTCCGACTGGACCTGCTTGACGAACTGGCCCATCTGCCCCTCGAACTGGCGATGCTCTTCGGGCGGGATGTCGAGCCCCTCCAGGTCGAACGCCTTGCCTGGCCGCACGCTGAGGATGTCCAGGTCCCCTTCGAGCAGCTGCGAGAGGTCCAGGGCTGGCGTGGACTCCTCCACCGGCGCCGCGACCTTGGGCGCCGCTCGAGCGTAGGCTGCCTGGACCGCCGCCTCCGCGTCGGCGACCTCGATGATCCAGGTCTCCCTCTGCTCCTTCTGGTCCTGCAGCCACTGCTCCCCCTCGGCGATGCTCTCGATGGTCTTCTTGAGCGCTGCTTCCGCCCTGCGGAGCCGCGCCTGGGCCTGGTTGAGGGCGACGTCTGGGTGCACCTCTGGTGGCTGCACGCGGGCGAGCGCCTCGAGGTGCTGGACGGCCTCTGCGTCGCCGTCCGGGAGGGTGGCCCGCAGCTGCTTGAGGAGCTCCTCCCGACTGGGCCTGAC